>PVIC010000663.1:0-112041 GCA_004025085.1 Thryonomys swinderianus | reverse complement strand
CCCTCCCCCTCCCTCTCCCTCTCTCTTTCCCTCCCTCTCTCTCTCCCTCTCTCCCTGTCTCTCTCCCTCTCTCCGTGTCTCCCTCCCTCTCTCTTTCCCTCCCTCTCTCTCTCCTTCTCTCTTTCTGTCTCTCTCTCTCCTTCTCTCCCTATCTCTCTCCCTCTCTCTCTGCCTCTCTCTCTTTTTATTTCTTTCCCTTTTTATTTTTTTTTTTTTGAGATAGGGTCTCATTAAGTGACTGACTTGCCCAGGCCAGGCTCAAACCTGCAGTTTCTCCTGCCTCAGCGCACCCCCCCCCCAAACACTGGGATTCCATCATGCACCATGCAAAGCAAAACCTAGTTTGCTTCTTTTACCTGACTTTCATTCATGGGACTTATTTCTTCATAGGTTTAGTAATTTTCTCTTTATTATTGCGAGGTCATGCTCTGTTGACACATTATATTTGAGTAGTCTTTGAGATCTTAGTTTAGAAAACACCTCTCCAGAGGAATTTTGCTTTTGTTTTTACTAGTCCGGGAACAATTTAAACTAAATGTTTAGATCATGAATTTTCAAGCCCCCCGGGTAATATAAATTCAGGTCCCAAACTTGTGTGAGTACAGGCTTGTGGTTAGGAATTATTCAGGAGAGACCCTTATTTTTCTCACTTACCAGAGCCAAAATCAAACCACAACTTACTTCTGTGAGGATTGTTTCCTCCTCGTTTACCCATTAAAGTTCTTCCGCTTGTCTGTGGGCCTGATGGAACCCTAAACTGCAGGCTGTGAGGGATCAGCATCACCCTCAGAGACAATTATGCTAAGGTACTTTCTCACCCCAGTGGGTTGTCTCCACACTGCTGCCCTTTGTCTCCACGGAATTCCTTCACTCCCCTGCTAGCTCAGCCTTATGCTCTATTGTATTATAATGTGTGTGTGTCTGTGTCTGGTGTTTTCATCTGTGCGGCACACCTAAGGGATTCTGTCAGCCTCTGCTAACAGTCACAGGCAGCCTATCGGTAAAACTTGCCATCTCCTGTGTGGATGAACTTGTACGCAGGCCTGTATGCAGCCTGCCCCATGGACAAAATCAGAAGAGATGCATAGTAAGAGAGAAAATAAAGGAAGTGGTAATATTCAACATAAAGCTGTGGAGACTGCAAAGGGGAAACCATGTTGTAAAATCAAAGATAGGTGTAAGATGCTACCTTTGACATCTCATTCCAGGAAAGCGTTCAGGACTTAAGAAAAAGAATCACAGTACTTGACTGTCAATTGCGCAAATCAGAAATGGCTCGAAAAACCTTTGAGTCATCCACTGAAAAGCTTCTTCATTTTCTAGAGGTAAGTTTTTCTGTCACATCTGGCCCTTTCTCCGTCTCTCTCTCTCTCTCCCTTCCTCCCTTCTTCCCTCTCTTTCTCTCCCTCCTCCTCCCCCTCTCCCTCCCCCTCTCCCTCCCCCTCTCCCTCTCCCTCTCCCTCCCTCCCTCTCTCTCTCTCTCTCTCTCTCTGGGTTCCACATCTGGATTCAACCAATCACAGATCCAAAACGTTTGGAAACCAAGAAATTCCAGAAAATAGCCTGTTATGATAATGCACAGCTGTAATTCAAGCTCTTTGGGAGGCAGAACAAGAGGACCATAAGTCTGAGCCATGCTGAGAAAAGTAGCAATTTAGCAAGACCCTGTCTCAAACACTTTTTTTTAATTGAATTCTTTATTGGTACAATTTATATACATCTCACAATTACATATAACATTGGGGAATTTGTACCAGTATATGACACAAGCTAATTCTCATTTTTACCCGTATCCCTACCCACCCACACCTCCCCACCCCTTTATACATACTCTTATTTTCTTTCTGTATCATATTTATTCCTTCCCCCTCATTACATTCCCACACCAAATTCAAACACTTTTAAAAGGCTGGGATGTCACTCAGTGCAAAGGCTTTGAGTTCAATTCCCCCCCCCCACACACACACACACAATAAATCAATAAATCAGAAGAAGAAGAAAGATCAAAAAAGCAAAATTTGAGTTTATCACCCACTGAGCACTACATAACCCATACAGATGAAGTGATAGGTAGCCTTGCACCCTTTCACAGATTTCTCATTCTTTCTTCCTCACTGACAGCGGAAACATTACTCATTTGTATGCCAAACAGTTAGGTGGACAGCGGTTGTCTCTGTACTGAATCTATGCAAAATTTTTTCTTGTGATCATTAGATAAACATACAGCATACTAACTGTATACATAATCAACAGCTGATTTCAAGTTCACAGGGAGATATACACCGGTTATTTGCAGAGGTACTATCCCATTTTTTAAGTGACTTAAGTATCTCTGATTTTATTATTCTGGAGGGCCCTGAAACCAATCCTCTACAGATACAAGGGATAACTGTGTAGTATGTTGTATCCACTTTATTTTTGAAAAATGTATTAATATATCATACATGAAAAACAATAGCATACTCATAAGTGAAATAAATAGGTCCCATATATATAAATACCATATCTTTTCTCTGGTATGAGAAACTGAAGATATAAATGAGTTCTAGAGTGTATGATAGGTACTGTGAAACAAAATATTCAAATAGTAAAGGGGGATAGGGGTATATAATGTGGGGGGAAATGTGATCACAAAGAAAAAGGAAACAAAACTTATGTATATATGGGGTAGAGGTTGTAGGGTGGGCAGGGGAATGGGAAAAAAATGAGAAGTAGTGTCATGTACTGATACAAATTTTCAATGTTGATTGTGACCATGATGATGTATATAAAATGTACTAATAAAATAAAATTAAAACTTAAAAGTAACAAGTCTTTACAAATTAATACCCACAGTTGCTCAGAATATATTTTGCCTCATTGCCTTAATAAACAGTATAAGAAATATCAAAATATATCTATCGACCATACCACTGCTCCCCATTGACAAAGACTGTTTCTGTTTTTTCCTACTTTTCTGATATTTTTTTCCTTTCCCTTCTTTCCTTTTCTCCATGTCCCCTCCATTGCTCCCTTATCCCTTGAACATTTTCTTCATATTTCATAATGCCTGTTGCACATTATGGTTCTTACTTATACTTTCAGTTTCTCAGACCAGAGAGAATATTTGGTATTTACATGTGTCCTATTTTATATCACTTAAGAGTGTGGCCTTAAGCCACATCCATTTAGCTATAAAGATCTCAAATTTATCATTCTTTATGGCTGAGTAGTACTCCATTTTATTTTTTTTAAATCACATCTTCTTTCTCCAGTTGTTTTGGGAAGATACCAAGCAGAGAAATAGCTGGGTCAAGTGAGACTTCTAAACCTAGTTTTTTGAGGAATCCCCATGCCTATTTCAACAGTGGTTGTACCAGTTTGCATTTCCACCAACAGTGGAAAAGGGCTTCTTTGTTATTAATTGATTTCTTCATAGCTGCCATTTTTTTCTAGAATGAAGAAGAATCTCAGTGTTGTTCTCATTTGCATCTCTTGAGTGACCAGTGATGCTGAACATTTTTTCATGTTTATTTACTGATCTGATTTTTTAAAATTCTCTGTATATTTTAGATAGTAGGCCTTTGTCTAAGGAATGGCTGGTAAAAATTTTGTCCCACATGGTGGGTTGTCTTTTCTCTCTTTTGGTAGTTTCTTTGCTGTCCAGAAGCTTTTTAATAGGAATAAATCCCAGTTGTTAATTATTTGTGTGAATTCACGTGCCAGTGAGGTTTTATTCATGAAGTCTTTTCTTATGCCAGTGTCTTCCAGCATCTCTTCAGGGTGGTTTAGCATTTATGTCTTAATACTTAGGTCTTTAATCCATGTTGATTTTAGTTTAGTGCATAGTGAGAGATAAGGGTCTAGTTTTAATCTTTAGAAAGTTGAGACCCAATTTTTCCAGGACCATTTATTAAAGAGGTTCTCTTTCCTCTAATGAGGGTGTTCGGCTCTTTCATCAAAGATGACATGCATAATATGTCTGGAGTTGTTTCTGTGTCTTCTAATCTATTCCATTGATCATCAAGTCTGTTTCTTTGCCAGTACCTTGCTATTTTTTATCACAGCAGCTTTGTAGTATAGTTTCATCTTGAAGATTGTGATACCTTTTCCCTTATCTTTAGTGCCTAGAATTACTTTTGCTATTCTGGGTCTCTTCTGGTTCCAGATTAATTTTTGGAATGTTTTCTCTAGTTCTGTGAAATATGCTGTTGGAATTTCAATTGGGATTGCATTAAACCTATATAGCAGTTTTGGAAGTATGGGTACTTTATGATATTGAGTCTTCCTACCCAGGAGCAAGGGATGTCTTCCTATTTTCTCATATCCTCTTCGTTATCTTTTTTTGGAGTATTATAGTTTTCAGAGTGGAGATCTTTTACTTTTTTACTTAGACTGATTCCCAGGTATTTCATTTTTTTTGTAGAAGGCATTCTTTCACTGATTTCTTTCTCAGTTTATTGTTCATATTCAAAAAGGCTGTTGATTTTGGGGTGTTGACTTTGTATCCAGCTACTCTACTGAATCTGGTTATTAAATCTAGAAGTCTTTTGGTGGAGTTTTGGGGATCTTTTATGTAGAATATCTTGTCATAAGCAAATAATGACAGTTTAACATCTTTTTTTCCTATTTTTACCTTTTTTTCTTTATTTTTATTTCTTTTTTTCTAGTCTGATTGCTATCGCTCATGTTTCCAGAACTTTATGGAATAGGAGTGGTGATAGTAGGCATCCATGTCTTGTTCCTGATTTTAGTGTGAAAAATCTGTTTTGACCATTTAGTATGAGTCTGGCTCTTGGTTTTCCATAGATGGCTTTTATCAATTTCAGATAAAGACCACCTATCCCAATTTACTATAGGGTTTTTGTCATAAATGGGTGTTGGATCTTGTTGAATGCTTTTTCTGCATCTGTTGAAATGATCATGTGTTTTTTGTCCTTGACTCTGTTAATATAGTGTATTACATGTATTGATTTACATGTGTTGAACAAACCTTGCATCCCTGAGATAAATCCCATTTTGTCAGGGTATATGATCTTTTTGATGATCCTCTGTATTCTGTTTGTGAGAATCTTATTAAAGATTTTGTATCTGTGTTCATTAAGGAAATTGGCCTGTAATTCTCTTTTTTAGTTGAGTCTTTCTCTGCCTCCAGAATCAAGATAATGCTGCCTTCCCAGAATATATTTGAGAGTACTGCTTCCCTTTCAATTTCATTAAAGACTTTGAGAAATGGTGGGATTAGCTCTTCCCTGAATTTCTTATAGAATTCAGCAATGAAACCATCAGATCCTGAGATTTTCTTTCTTGGTAAGTTTTTAGTAACATTTTCAATTTCATTGGCAAATATTGAGTGTTTAGAATTTTTATGTCTCCTTCATTCAGCTTTGGTAATTCATATGTGTCTAGAAATCTGTCCATTTCTTCTATGTTTTACATCTTACTGTAATACAGGTTCTCAAGGTAGAAGTTGATTATCCTCTGGATTTCTGCTGGATCTGTTGTAATGACACCATTTTCATTCATAGTTGCTTGGATTTGAGCCTTTTCTTTTCACTTTTGATAAAGTTGGCTAAGGGTTTGTCAATTTTATTTCTTCTTTCAAAAAACCAGCTCTTTGATTCACTGATTTTTTTGTATTATTCTCTTGACCTACTTTAAAGAAAAATATGAGCAATTGATATAGACAAATATTTCAGTGTTTGGTGGCATTGGTATATTTTCTGGTCTCAAAACAGCAATAGTGACTTATCATCGGATTTAGACTTGCCTTAATAAGAAAACACTGAGTAGCATTATGTAGATTGTTGGGAAGTAATTGGGAAAGAGTAACATGACCCCAGACATATACTCTGTTTTAATGAGTACTTTCCTAAATGTACTGATACCACCTAAGCATGATTTAATAAATACTAAACTTGTGTTTTTGTAGTTATTACATTTCTGAGTAAATTACATATTTATACAATTTATTCTCCCAAATAACAGAAACATTTGCTCACTCAACAGAGAGGTATTTTGTAAATACCAATTATGGATGCAAGAAAATACATTTTTTAAAAGTGTCAAACTTATTTGTCTCCTCCATATTTTTTTGTTTCTAGACAATTCAAGAAGTATTTTTCGATAATTCTGCTGTTTTATCAAATGTAAGGTAAGAACAATTAAGTACCTTCTGCAGAATGTGTCCACTAATTAAATTATCCCTCTTGAAATTGTAATGACTATTCTAAAAATCTCTTAAATGGTCTTAAGAAATTACATAATTACTATTTGATGCCATTCATTAATGTCTTGAAAATAAGTATTGGTTTTGATTGTATCCCCATAAAAGAAATTCCTGCAAATATTTAAGCAATCATTGTAAACTTGTACTCTGAAACTAAGGTGCATTGTCAAAAATTCCGTAAAGGCAAGATTAGCTTGAAATTCTTTAAGCTCCCTGTGTGTGAATAATTGTTAGTGACCACAGGAGTACTGCTAAAGCTCAGTCTCAATCCAGAGATTAGTTATTTTGTCAAACAATTTTGAAAAACACATGGAGGCAGTTTCTTTCATTTTCACAATTTAGTAGATATGAATAAAAAAAATGTATTTGGAGAATACACTTTGATTAGTCATAATGCTTCAGATTTCTAGTTTCTTACTAGGAACTATAAATACACAATATTTATTTCAGTGCACAAATAGATGGTCATTCTGATATATGGCGAAAGATGTGTCCAAATAAGAAACTCTTGGTTGTGCATGTTAGAAGTAGTTTTCCTCTTCATCTTATAGTAAGTGCAACTAGTCCTAAATGTCTTATTTTAACAGTATCATTTGCAGAAACATAGCAAACTGTACCCTTTACTATGAACACAACCTTTTAATAGAGAAAATAAATAAAGATAAGTTTCTTTTAAAAAGTTAGAATAATATGTATAGGTGTTCACTTTTAAGTTCTTTTTAATGTAATACTTTGTTTCTTGTAATGAGGAAATCTGAGTTACTCATTCTGCTTATGATATAATTGTATTCAGTCCATAATTGCTGTTTTCAATAGGGATCTCAAAATATTCAGATTTCCCTTGCATGATTTAAGTGTTGTTTTACCCTACCTAATTAAAAGAAATTTGATACTAAATCAATAGAAATAAAAATTAAGGAAACATTTTAAAAGCATGGGCCTGTTCTTGCCATAAACTACCTATTGGGAAAAAAAGCAATTTCAGAAAGCAATGTTAAGCAGCTTTTCACCACATCTTGAAAAGTTATACACTAGCAAAATCTGGTTCAGGCTTTTTAAAGCACTATATCTTCTGTACAGATACTGGAGTCAAGGCTATGTCTTTTAACTTGAGAACTGCTTCTTCAGTATTTCCTTGTAAGTTAATACCATTATGGTTAAGACAGTGGATTGTCATTGATGGTTTTATAATAGTGTGAAATTGTCTCTTCAAGTATAAGCTTTAGTATAATGGCTTTGTAGAGAAAAATTTTGTGTTTTTAGTTGTATTAGAATATATTCATTCTGGATGATATCTGACTTCTTTCAAGTGATGTAAGTGCTGTAGGCTGTTTTAAAGCTGATAACAAATGGAAGAATTTAAGGGATAATTCAGGAATAATTGTGTATCTTTAGTAAATTTATATTTATACACTTCAATTGAACTTTTACAAAGCAAAAAACTGATACGATTTCAGCAAAACACACACTTTCACAAAATAAGCCTGACAAATGCATTAGGAGAGAGGTCTTCCTTCAGTACTTATGTATAAATTCAACTTAATTTTTAAAATATTCATATTGTATGATAAAAATTGAAAAGAGAAGCACTGCTTTATGTAAATTGTTTCATCTATGGCCATAAAATGTACATTTTCTGGAAAGAGAAAAAATTTTATATAAATTCTGATAAATACAAATTCAGATTTAGCAAAGACAGGTAGTTGGTATATAATACTTTCAAGTTTGTTTTCTTGCCCACATAGTGAAAGAAGAGCCATGCGAGCCTCTCACGTGTCCCTCGCACTGCCAGGAAGGAAGGGATGCGACATCCCAGCAGCCCTGGCCCTGGAATCGAAGGAGCTCATTAAGTCTGTCCGTGCCGTGCTTGATATGGAATGTAAGTTCTCTTGATAATTTTTCCCCTCTTTCTTTCACAGTTATTTAACAAAACAAATGAAAATTTTACATCTCCCACTTTAATTTCATTATACTTGTTGGTTTGCCTAACTAATCATTAAAATATCAATGCCACAATTGCAATAGGGAAATATTTGATTTATTCTTAGTGTGTAAATGTCTTCATAGTGAAGATACCTGATTGAGATGAATAAATATAAAAATAAATCTACAGCAATGATGAAAACTCAGAAGGGTAGGATCAACATTGAGAAATTTTTAAGTAAGATGAAATAAGAATAAAGGTACAGGTCCGGGGATTTAGCTCAGTGGTTCCGGTGTCTGCTTGGCGACTGCAAGGTCCTGAGCTCAATCCCTGGTACCACATACCACAGTGCTGGGCATGGTGGCTCACCGCTGTCATCCCAGCACTCGAGAGGCAGAGGCAGGAGGATTGCTGTGAGTTCAAGCCTAATGTGGGCTCCATAGTGAGCTCAGGGCCAGCCTAAACTACAAAGCGAGACCTGGTGTCAAAAACTAAAAAATTAAAAATAAAAAAATAAAGGTATAGCTCTGCTGAGCGAAAGACCCCAGGACATCCAAAAGGTGAAAGATGGACTTCTGAAACAGGGAGTTAAGTAGAACTATTTGTAGAGGTACCTGCAGGATCACAGTCCGGGAAGACCTGGAAAAGATCTTGGGACGGTCAAGACAGTTATGAATGAACCTGCTGTGGAAGAGCTGAACCAGGTCACTCCTCCTCAGAGCTGCTTGCTCGGTCCTTTACTCCTCACCTAGAGCTATGAGAATACATTTTTAGGAATCATGTGATCTGTCCCTGCACACCCCTAGAATTGGCACTGGATTAGAAACAGAAACAGAGCAGTGCTCTAACAAACTTCCAGCATCTCAATAGGCAGAAACTCTTGGGGAAAACTTAAGTGATTAGACATTTCCATCTTTCCCTCCTTATGTCTCCCAGGTAGTTTTGTCTCTTAATGTATTTCGACTCCCTTTTTATAACCATTAACCTACCCTTTATTTTCCTGCAATAAAAATTGTAGGCAATTTCCTACCTATATCCATTATTTATTAAAAAATCAATAGCAGTGGCTCACACCTGTAATCCCAGCACTCGGGAGGCAGAGACAGGAGGACTGCCGAGTTCAAGGCTTGCCTGGGCTACAGAGTGAGCTCAGGGCCAGCCTAAACTACAAAGCGAGACCCTGTCTCAAAAAAAAAAAAAAAATATCAATAACATGTCCTAGCTGTATTAATAGGGGGAAAAAGTAGAAGAAGATGGTTTATAATAAAACAACATATATTTGAATAAGGAAATTAAGTTAAACCTATGATGCCGTGATTAAGCTCCAGCACAGGTATTTACATGAGCAAGACAGAGGCTCTGTCATGCTTAGAACCCAGCCTCACTGCCAGCATATTCATTGAACAGACAGAGGCTGCTGTGGCTTGTGTGTAGACCTCCCCCGAAGCCTCCTATGGTCAGAGGTGGGAGTCTGGGGAGGTGGCTGGGTGTGGAGTGTGTGATGTTCGGATCGAGGAGGTGATGCTGGGATTGATGCATGGTGTGATGCTAAGACTAAGGTGGCGCATCCTGGGTGCGAGTACAGGGCAGGTGGGCTGCAGAACAGAAGGGATAGGAAGAGGGCTGCTATGGCCAGGTCTCACTTCCTGCTTGTTACTTGGTGCTGGTTAAGTCCCAGCAGCCTACCTTCTCCCTGCCCTCCTTCACCATGGACTGTTTCTCCTCTGCCATCCCTTCTACTGTGCTAGCCTTGGAGCCAGCTGACTGTGGACTGAAATCCCTACAGACTGTCAACCCAGATAAACCTTTCCTCCTTGAACTGTGGGTATCACATATTTTGTCTCAGCAACAGCGAGAAAAATAAGTAAGATAGGGACTTAGGCTCTACCCCTGGATAAGGAAGAGGCAAGATCACATCATAGAAGAACATGTAGTCAGAAATCATTTTTGTGATCATTGTAGAGAGTTTGTATATGTCAAATATGTTAGTTTAGTCATGATGTCTCAATATAATTTTTACCATTATACATGGCATGTTAGTGGAATATATGCTGTATTTTGTCATTATTTCTTTAACTTCACTACCTGCCAATTGTCTAGTGAGAAGATATATAATGTTAAGTGAAACAAGTCAGAAATACAAGCTTAAATATTGCATGATTTCTCTTATGTGAGAAGTCCAAAGAATTAGTAATTTAAAGAACAAAATTAGGAAACAGGGAGATAGATCTTTCACATAGGAAACCAAGAGATGGAAGAAAAAGGAGGTAGCAGAAGGAAAGAACAAGAAAAAAGAATAAGATGTGTTATGTACATGTACCAACTCCCCCTGATGAATGTAATCACTATGAACTACAAATATGCGCTAATAGCTTTTTTAATTATTAAAATATAAAGATGAATGGATGAGTAAATGGATGGAGGATGGATGACTAGTTAGATAAACAGATTATATTCCAGTAATTGTTAGAATAATAAGTTTTTAATATGGTTCTAGGTAGTAAATAGCTTGGCTCAATGTAGAGTAACATCAAAGATCTTTGGGACAATTTTTTTTCTTTCATAAATACGTTACAGAGGATTAGAAACCTGATCTCTAATAGTATCTGTTCACTTTATGCAATAAGTACATTTTTCAAATTTTGAATATCCCAGTACATTTTTGAAAATTATCTTCTATGTCAAAAACCCATAAGAATTCATTATGGAAAAAAAATTCTGTAAGTCTTAGAAGGGATGAAAATACTGTGTTGTACGTAAGCTCAGAAATTCATGTATCAAATGTTTTAATGTTGAGGCGGAAAGAGTGAAAGAAAACACCTGCATAAACATGGACCAATGGGCATTCCCGTCATTAATTTTAATTATCTTGCTAACATTAACCTTTGTATCTGTCAAACATGATTATTCAAAGAAAATACTCGAAATTCAGCACAATTTCTCTGAAAGTGAAAAGTTACATCTGTGCTTTTTACCCATTTCAAGATTATACATACCTTGCTGTTTAAAACTAACAGTCTGGGTTGTCTTTTTATTTAAAATACAGCTGCCAATATTGGCATGTTTCACCAGGAGTTGTTTTAAAAAAAGAAAAAGACTTTATCAACATATCTTTTGAAGTTTAATAATTCAGAGAAACTCGGCTCACTTTTCTTTCTCTTTAAGCAGTGGGGTTTTCTGTGTGTATAATGGGAAAGAGAAGATCATGACATTGAGATAGATAATTTAGCCACAAGCCCCATTTCACTTCCTTTGCTGGGGCTCTCTGGTTATTTCAAGTTACAGTTTGAGATATTTGCTTGGGTAATTGCCTCCGCTTTCGCTTCATACAAGCGTACTCCAGGATGTTGCAGATGGCTTTGCCTCAGAAATCTGAAGTATAAGATTTGTTGGGCCTTAGAGTTTAAAACCAGGATTAGAGACCCACCGAAGAAGACAGGCCCTTTCCAGACCAAGGATTCCACTGAAGCCTGATGAAAGCGTTATTCCCAGAAATGTACATTTTCATACATTTCACATGAATCTTCAGAGTATTAGGAGCCCCAACCTAAGAAGCCCTCTCACAGGGAACACACTGCGGATGTGTATGGCCACCCAACCTTCATCAGATGCGTAGAGAAGCATGCCAAGCAAAGGGTGGAAAGTGCAGTGGTCTGAATCTTCAGTGTGCCCTAGAAGAGCTCACCCAGCACCACAACTGCTCATCCAACTTCCCTAATATCTTAACCTGTGGGTCTGTATTCTCATATGAAAAGTGTAGATCGCAGTATCCAAATGACAAAATTGGAAGATCAATTCAATACACATAACATACCCAAAGAGCCTCTAGCAACATAAAATGTCCCACTTCTAATGTTATCACTGCTGGGGCCACTACCAAGGCTACTGCTGTTACTACATCATGCTTATTGTGGAAAGTGATTAACTAAATTTACTTTCCGTCAATGGTTGGTATTGTCTAAAGGTTCTTTCAACTTGAGTAGATTTGGAAATACGATAGACATGAATATTTCTTAATAATGAATATTTAATGCTGCTGATTTTGAGGTAGAATGCAATCACAGGAAACCAGCTCACTGCATCAGCGTCCTACCTTATGTTTCTTCATTGCTAACTGTGAGACACTGTGGACTATTCTATTTCATTACTTCCACTGAAACAGTGTGAAGACAGAAGAGAGGTTTTCAAACAGTATTGGAACCCTGTGGGAACGCTTCTATCAATCCCCATCAATATTTACATGATCAGCCTGGTTACTCTGCCTTAGTGTAATATCTTCATGTGAAATAATTCTGAAATTTAATCTCTTTTGGATGGGTTATAGATTGACAAAATAATTCTACAATAAAGCAGTTTTAAAATGCAGTTCTATTTTTAATTTTTTAAAATCTGGTCAAATA
Organism: Thryonomys swinderianus; assembly: GCA_004025085.1. Taxonomy (NCBI): domain Eukaryota; kingdom Metazoa; phylum Chordata; class Mammalia; order Rodentia; family Thryonomyidae; genus Thryonomys; species Thryonomys swinderianus. Next base: position 99,509 of record PVIC010000663.1, on the reverse strand, counting down.
TACCATAGTAGATATTTAGAAGAGAGATCTTATTGAGTTCCTGGTAAGTTGGCAGTGTAAGAGCAGGCATATAACTACCTTCCTTCAAGGTTTCCATGGAAATGATAAATAGACTTTGAAAACAGGGCAAAAATTATCGAAAGTCATAGCCATTTGCAGCGACTCCTAAAACCTTTTCAATGGAGGGCGGGTCCGACCACATAGAAGGAAAACAGGAAGAGCCACTCTCATGCTGGCTCTGCCGAACATCAGGAGCAGGCCCATAGCAGGAGGGCCCCTGAACAGGTCCCTGTTGGGAGAGGTAATCAGTGAAGTCAGAGAGGGCTGGGACAGGGAGTGATGGGCTTGTTTAACTTTTTCTGATCTTGAGTCAGGGGCATTTGTTGAAACTTCCAGGGTTCATACCAATTTTCTGTCAAGCAGAAGGCCATCTGGGACTCATTCCTTTGGGAAGCATGGACATGCCCTGGGGCCCACAGGAAGCTAGAAACGCAAATGAGCCTGCGTGGTAGCTTCCACACCAAATGCCATGTGGCCTGCACGACCAGCTCTGACCCTAGCCCACCTCCTGGTCCCCTACACTACTGTATTGGCTTCTATTCACACATTAGTGAACCCCACGCCCAAGAGGACCTCCCAGCAACTTGATTAATTGTCGAGCAACCAAGGGGACTCTCAGATCTTTCCACACGTAAAAAAGCAGCTCTGAAGAGAGCTTTTATATTCAAGTTTTTAAGATTAAAAATATGGTGCTAGGCGTGGTGGCTCACACCTGTAATCCCAGCACTCAGGAGGCAGAGACAGGAGGATTGCTGAGTTCAAAGCTTGCCTGGGCTACATAGTATGCTCAGAGCCAGCCTGAACTACAAAGCAAGACCCTGTCTCAAAAAAAAAATAAAAGATTAGTAATATGTCATACATATAACCGATATGCATACATACATCCATATAGGGATATGGTTAGTGTATATTAAAATAATACAGCAATCAAGATTAAGAATGGACTTTATTCTGAATGGGATCAGCATTGTAGAGCTCATGCTAACATCTTTCCATTCTGTCCCTATGCGTGCAATTGACATTTAAAACTGAATGGTAAGAAATAAAGGACTGTCTCCCTGCACCAGAAACAGGATGAGGCTATTAGTAAAGCTAGGGTCTCAAGCGCCAAAGATTTTCAGAACTGAGATGAGCAGTTGGAGCTAAAGTTTCTATACCCACAAGGGCTTAATGATGTGGGAGCAAAGGAAGCTAGGGGCAGGAATCCTCCTGGAGAGGGTATTCTTTCTTTTCTTAAATTACTCATACATTAGGCATCAAAAAATATCAAATTTAGGAGCCATCTGGCCCTGCCACTAATTAAAGTTGAAAGTAAATATTTTCATCCATTACAGGTGGGAATGTAACTTGGCACAACATCCTTGGGAAGCAGTTTTTCAGTATGTATGAAGTGCTGTTGAAACCCCAATGGAAAGGGTTTTTTTCCTGAAAGTTAAAGGAAACGTTTCAGATGTTTTAACTCAAATCATACCAACCAGAGGTATTTTCGCAAAGAAAATAGTGAAAAATGTACATAAATATGTACATGTGAGTACTTCATTTCAGCATTACATGTAGAATCAAAAATATGAATGTTGAATGATTACATACTGATTGAATAACTGTTATTTTATTCAACTAATTGAAAATAAGTCCAGGTGTGGTGGCACATGCCTGTAATCCCAGCATTTGGGAGGCTGAGGCAAGAGGATTAAAATGAGTTCAAGGCTATACAATGAGCTTATGGCCACCCTGAACTACGTAGTAGAACCCAGACTCAAAGAGAGCGAGAGAGAGAGAGAGAGAGAAACAAAAAAGGAAGAAAGTAAAAGGACGAAAGTTTTCCCCTACCAAGCAGTAATCATCCTGAATCAACTCAGTTGTTCCCATCAGAAATTCACAGTGTTGGGCTGGAGATTTAACTCAGTGATTCCAGTGCCTCCCTAGCAAGCACAGTGTCCCTGGTTCGATCCGGGTAACCACATACAACAGTACCGGGCGTGGTGACTCACACCCATCAGCCATCAGTACCACATACCATAGTGGTATGTGGTAAAGGACACCCTGTTTCTTTCAGGGAAGTCCACTATATTATGTAAAGTGGAAATTCTATTTTTTCCCTTCCATGATTAGAGAGTAATCATGCTGTCTCTATATCTTTCTGCTCCTAAAATTGGGGGAGGGATTGTAAGCATTGGGAAGTACCTTACTGTGTTAGGAAGAGAGGATATCATCCCTTTGTGTAAGGCAAACGTTCCCTGGGGACTTGATCTCTGAGTCAGATATTTACCATGAAAATACTTGCAGAATCTAACCGTTCAAGAAAATGCTAAACTTGTATATTCTCTTGTGTCATTACGAATTGAATGCAAGTTAGTGCCATAAGATTCCACCGTGGTACTGCACCTACCCTGGAACCACAAGGGCCCGAATTTGATTTCTGGTAACACCAAAAAAACAAAAAAAGATTCCACTAAGAAAACAGATGCAGTTTAATCCTGAGAGATTTTATTCTGTTTTAAGTGGCAAGTTATCATTACAATCAAGAAAAATAATAATTAATTTCTTGCCTCATACCAGTTTATATTCAGGAGAAAGAAATGAAGATGAAAAGTTTGAATATTACTTCCTTTTAGAACTATTTACTGAACGTCTATAACGAGTAACAGCCTGAGGTAAACACTAGATGACACTGCTGTCCAGGACTTTAGGTAAATTGCAGTGGACAGGGATGGACAAAGGATCAGATAAGAAAATGTCCTAACTCCAGCAGTGATGAATGTTATGCACATAATGAAATGGAATCATGTATCAGGAAAGGAAGTACGTGAGGATGCTACTTAAGACTGATAGACAAAGAGGTACTATTTGAAAAGCCAGTACTGGATCCCAGCCCCAACCAGGAAAAAAAAAAATTCTGTAGAACCAAGCTTTTCAGGGCCATGAAGCAAGAGCAAATGTGAGCTATTTGAGGGAGAGAAACTAGAGGAAAAAGACATGTTTGTCTGATGTGCCTGAGCAGGCAGGAGCGTGCCATAGGGGTGGAGAAGAAGCTAGATTACATGGGGCTTTAAAACCCATACTAAGAAGCTGGAGAACAAATTTAGTTTTCTTCCTTGCAGAGATCAGAAAAACTTAAAAAGCTAAATATGCTGAGGTCCCTCACTGACCTCAGCAGATGAAGTAAGCTGATAGTGTTAATTCAGATTTAAGAAATTATCTGCATCTTGGTTTGTATAGATTTGCAATCTACATGCAATATTTGTAAGACATACCTTTTACAGTTCCAGGTGTGTACATAGGCTCCCTCCCACTCCCTCCACATCCATTAGTAACTGAACTTTGTAAACTGGCATTGTAACAATACAACAGTGTTTTGTTGCACCACTTTTATAAACTTTACAGTGCAATACTTGTTACTTTTCTGTGGCAAACCAGAGGTATATTTCTCAAGGTTTTCGCTGCCTTCTTTAGCAGCACTTGATGGATCTTTTATACATTTGTAATAGATAATAAACTAGATTGCAAAACCTTTTTAAAAAAAAATGTCCCAGGGAGCCATGCGTGGCTGTAAATAAAGGGAGTCAGATGATGTACCTTGGAGAAGGTCTTTGCAGCATTTGTTTGCTGGACAGCTCCTGACACCGAACTGGAACAGCAGCGAGAAGAAAACAGGAAGACTGGTCAGCCCTTGCAGTGACTGAGGTGGGAGCTGGAAATCACTTGGCCAAAGCTGGGCGTGGCAGGAAACAAATACTTGTTTTAAAAATGAAAGGTCGGTGGCCTGTTCGTCTGTGCACCTTTTGAAAGGCCTGGAATTCAGTGTGAATGAGTGTGTTGCATCAGCAAGTCCTGAAAAGCCCAGTAGCGCAGAGCAGTTTCTATCATCGTCTTGGATCTTCGACTACCCATTGTTTCCTTATCCCTTATTGTTTCCTTATCCCTTTTATTCATCAGTTGAACACTGAGTAATGATAGGATTTTTTTCCCCTGATTAAACAGGTTCCTGAGAATCAGAGTGCTGAAATCACTGATACCATGAGTTCTACAGCAACAATTCCCTGTTGGTCTATAGGAAGCAAACATAGTCTTGCAGGCATAAAAATCACGAAACCATCATGTTTCTAGTATTTAATATAGTCAATCAAATAACTCATGCGAGTCAGTCCCAAAGTTACATATCACAGGTTTTCATAGACAGTCATTTCCAGAAAAGTATCTCAGCTATATAGTTTCATCATATATATTACCAGTAGCCATAAGGCATAAAGGCATGGGTAGACAGGCAAGACTTAAGTCTTCCCACAAGGCAGGAATATAGCTGTGTAGGGGATTACAGGATGTGCAATATCTAAGATTTAATCAAGTAAAAAAATCTATATTCTTTGGTATGAACACAGTGACCAGATGGCCACATAAAATGGCTTCAAACAAAAAGGCAGGAAAAGTGTAGCGATTACAGATTCAAGGTTACAAAAGCCATCGATAAGAAATATAGAGAATTAGCACTCTTTGAAAATATGAAATTCTAATTCCTTTCACAATTAAAACTAACTATAGCGATAAAATGCTTAAAGAATAATTCGCATTTCAGTCCTATAACTGAACAAGCAACATGTAATTGATATCAGAAAGAAATATTTGCCCTCAAGGCCTGTAATTGTCCTCATTCAAACAGAACATCTCTGGGGTTAATGGAATAGGTGTTCTACAGAGTTTACCTGAGGACAAAGTCGGGAAAACTCAACTCCAAAAAAGGCAGCAGTATTAGAATGTGTGCAGTAACAGCTCTCACAATTATTTGATATGGTACAGTAGTTCAATTTAGATCCAGAAGTTTAGTTCCTGCCTTTGACAACAGAATATTAGGACAGATGATGTCTTTAAAAATGTCAGAGATGCAGAAAGTTTAAAAATTTTATCACTTTTACTGTTTAAAAGTGTTATTCTTTTATTAATGTCTCCTCACAGCAACCCTATAAAAGAGGCACTATTCTAATTTAAGACCTACAAAGATGAAGGCAGAAAGGACTTCAGTGATTTACCTAGAAGAGACAGGGCCAAAACCCTAGTCCAGGTCTCTGATCCCAAGCTGAGCGTGCTTGATAAGTGTCACAAGAGTGCAGCTAAAATGTTATGTCACAATTAAGTTAGCATTCTCTTTCTGTAGAGTGGCACGAACTTGTATGGTGTCTTGCGGTCATGGCATCTGAAAGCTGGGAGATTTGATGACCTCTCTGAGACTGAGCTTTCCTGCCACCAAAGAAGGGAGGCAGTCCTCATGGGTTGCCTCCAGGATTAAGTGGCCTAGTATAAAAGTGTTTTTGCAAAATTTAAAACACTTGTAAAGATCAGATTATGTTTTAATTTTTACAAACTAAACTCTTACAACAAAATACACCTTACCTAATTTCCATGATTTACAATTACTCAGACAAAATAATGCACTGCATCTGTTCAAGAATCTTTATCCTTTACAATCAGCTAGAAGCTATATAAACTCTTTGATAACACTGGCTTTCTCTGGGAGTGGGAGATTTTTATTAAAAATTTCTGTATTGTTTGATTTTTAAAAAATAAGCATGAGATTTCTGAAATTTGAACCCTCTTTTAATGTAAAAGAATTGTAAAATATCATGGAAATCTCAACCTCACAGTAAGCACTGAGAGCCTTCTTTGTAAGCAAATGCATAAGAGAGGCAATAATAAATATATAAAGAGAATAATAAGTATGACAAGTTAAAGATCTTAAATATGAAGACACAGAGTCGGAACCAAATCTTTAAAAAACATTACTGAAAAGGTGGGATTTTGTGACATTATTTAACCAGTATTACTGATCAGATTAAAAAGTAGTTTCTGGGATTACATGGGTTGCTGCAGTTTCTCACCTCTTATAACTGTTAAATGGTAATGAAAAATAAAGTCCAAGTAGAATAGGGACAACATAGAAAATGAGAAAAGCTCATTCTTACACAAGATCTTTTACAACCTCAGATAAATTACCCGATTTCTTCTTTGCTCCACATATAAAATGAAACAACGTATTTTTATATGTTAAAAATGTTAAAAATGAAACCGCATCTGTTAAATTACCATTTGTTTTTATGTGAAAATTAGTCGTTTTTCCTCCTAAAGTATATTTTTTATCAAGAAGATAAGATTCGTTTTTACTTATAAAGAGGCTGACTTAGTATAATGAAAAGGCCACACGCTATGGAAGAATAAGATAGCACCAACTCATGAGTATGTACAGATTAAAGATAATCGATCTCAAGTGGCTAGCTGACTGAAAATAAAGAGACTCATATCTGGTATCATAATCTTCATTGCTCCTCTGACAATTACGTTACAGTCTTAAACTATTCTTTTTCTTTCCCTCTTCTTTTTCCCTTGCCTGTCCCTCCCTCCCTTTATATCTCTATGTCTAACTCCTCTCCTTCCCTCTCTTCTTTTGCTTGGATCTTGAAGCTTTGGATAATGATGAAAGAATTCTACTAATTGTACATTTGTATAGTCTATCACTAGTAAATTATTCTTTTTGAAAACATGTAAGAAACGATGGACAGAATCCTGTGAAAACACTTGTAAAGTAACATTTCAATTTCAAGTATAGTAGAATCTGGGCAGGAAACTCACTGCCAACCTGAACTTATTTCATGGTTATTAAGGTTGAAAAAATAAAGAAGTGTGTGTCTGTTATATGGCTGTTTTCAGAGTGCTCCAGAAATAGTCTGTGCAGTTCTGTATGTGGAAAAGGATGTTGTCCAGAGCCTGTATGGAAGATCAATACACTGTAGTTACCAGGCATGAGGTCCAGTCAGCCACAGTTCTCTAGAAACCTGTGAAGTTGACTTTCACAGGGATGCCACCTGTGTGAGCAGAAGTAGAGGAAGAGTGTCCCAGACAGAGGGGACAGCTATTGACAAGGCTTGTGGAGCCTGTTTGATGTGTTTGAGAAAAGCCAAGAGGCCAGGAGGGTTGTAACAACCCTTTCACTGTGTCATTGGGTCCTCAGCACAGCTGTCTACTATTTTCAGAAAGCACTGCCCAAACACCTAACTAAACCAGGCCTTTTCCACCTCCGGAGACTCTGTTTCACTTCCCTATTGTATTCTCTTTCCATTTTTTGTTTCCTTCATTTTATTGTCTATCCTCTTTTTAAAATATGAGACTCTTAAGAGGAGGAATCTTGGAATTAGGTAACACCTGCAGCAGCACACGGCACAGAACAGGCTTCCATGAGTACTTACTTATATATCAGTGTTGGGATTAATATCTACTTAATGGATATGTTTAGTATTTGATATATAAATACTAAATGTATTTTAATTTTATTCACTTAAGGATGAACTTAAAACAGAAAAGCAACATTTTTATTCACCATAGTGTCTTACAGTAACAGTTGCCAATCTATATGAAAATACAGGCATACTGATGTACTGTTGATAGATGTTACTCACTGTTTTGGAGACCAGGCTGGCTGTCTTTAGGAGCCTAAATATTCTCTTTCTTTGACCTTTCAATTTTCTTTCTGAAATCTATACAGAAAAGGCCACTTACATGCATAAATATAATTTACAGAAATATCCACTTATACATAGAAGTAGCTATCAAATAGTCTATTCCTCACACAAATATTTTTTGAGCATCCTCTGTCAGGTACCAGGAAAGAGGCCAGCTCTCCTAATGTCGCGTACAGAGGAGTTAAAACTTGGAGGAAAACTACAGCCAATCCTGTCTTGTACAGATAGACCCCACTGGGTGCCACATAACTCCTACTGGGACTTTCTGACTCTGTGCAGGGGAAGTCACACCATTTTTCAGAGTAGCAGACCTGACAGTAAAACCCCAGACAAGGTTTCCCGCACAGAGAGTCAAGAGTGTGAGTGAAGGTGAAACCAAAGTCAGACTATAACAGTGATCTCAACCAACCCAAGCATCAAAAGAATATGAACGATGCTTTCTCAAAATAGATCATTAACTGGTGCATACCTGGCTGTTGAAGGACTGAAGCTAAAGAAGGTGTGATTGTTGTTTACTTATGTACACAGATACATGTCATGGACTTGAAAGAGGTTTTTTGTTTTTGTTTTTTTGGAGGAGGCTTCTTTGATATCTCTTTACATTTGCATAAAGTGAGTTTAGTCCCATATTTGGAGAATAGAATGGAATGTGGCTTAGGAGTAAGAAATCCTAAAATGTTAACTATATTGTGTACAATTACTTCTAGTTCCAGTAAGAAAGGACAAAACCCCAAATAAAAGCAGCTTCACAGAGCTCTTTGATGAGTTTCCATGTTTAAATAAATGTATAAAAACATGGACAGAAATACAGCCTAAAGCCATCAAGAACTTCTAAGAATAATGTCAAAGAAAGCTAACACCAGGGTTAACATAATGAAAAAAGTGTAGGTTTTGTATGTTTAATTAACAAAGAGGGGGAAGGCCTCAGTAGTGTGTTGGACAGACTCTCTGGGTGGTCCCTGTGACCCTGAGTCCTTCCTCTGTCCCTGAGACCCCCTGCCTAGTGGCATGCTCAGGCCTTCTGATTTGCTTACGACCAAGAGAACACAGCAAAGGTGGCAGAGTATACATGATCCCGTAGCATAAGACTTTAGTGCATATTTTTCTGGAGTCTCTCATTCCTTGCTGGCTTCAGTGGTGCAAACTGCTACAGAAGGAGATCCGTATGGCTCCTTAGTCTTTCCCGTCAGGCCTCAGAGATCAACAGCCATGCTTGGTGCCTAGCCTGAAGCCTGCTGAGATCCTCAGCAAACGCCTCACCCAAGCTACCCCCAGACTCCTAACCTATCGAAACTGATAACTTATGCATTATTGTAAGTGGCTATGTAGACAGTAGTTTGTTGCCCCACAATAGAAAATGAATTGCATTAACTACCATCATCATATGCTTCTGTTTTCCTAGTAGGAAAATAGCCTTTGTGGTAATAAGAAAAATTTTCCCAGGGAGAAAACATTGACCTCTATTGCAAGACTTATAGATCACATTCTCAGAGCTCTGGGTCAGTCTTCAGACTCCTCATGCGTTATAATCACCCTTCCTACCTTCATGACTTTTCTGTCTAATCAAAGGAAGTTTGAGAGAATTAGAAGGATACTCCTGTCCAGGTTTAATTAAGACGCCCGCCGCCAAGAAGCAGACAGCTGCTGTTATATTAGAAGTGCTGTCACGCAGCTTCCCAGGAGAAAGACTGCTACCTCCCCACCATGTGATGTGTCTCGATCAGCCCAACCTTCCTCATACTTGTCAAAATGCTCGACATGGAGTTGATGCTCAGTGATTGATGAGTGAATTTCTTATTCATCTGGGTTATCTCACCCATAAACTCAGTTTATTTAAAAAAAAAAAAAGAGAGAGAGAGGAACTTGACCTTTCCTACTGTGATACATTTCTGTTTTAGAATTTTCAGAATGAAAGACAAACATATTTGTATACAAGAAACTAATGAATGAAAATACCAAAAAAAAAAAAAGAGTGAATTGTTCTTTATGGATATAGAGCACTTTAGAAACCTAATATGAGCCTCGTTATTTCATAATTCTCTTTACTCCTCTCAGTTTGCAGAATTATGTTTGGTTTTTTATGAAACACTTAGCATTCATAAATGCCAGAAGCTGAATTGTCTAATTTCTAATGACCCTGGTATAGGGACTTTTTTTATCTGTCGCTCTTCTCTATCTTCACATCACATAAAAGTTCAAGCCTTTTGTAACCTGACAATAATTGAAAAACTTTTTTCTTTTATTCATTCTGGTTTCCAGCTTCCTAGTAAAAACAAAATCTTACCATTATTCATTCCTGTTTGATATATTGAAGGCTTCATATATTAGACTTCATTACTAACAGTTTCTGAATTCTCTATAAATACTTCCTTTGGCTCAACCTTGATTGACTCATTAGACATTACTAATGACAGAAATTTCCCCAAGATTTTGACTTCATTCACTTTACTTATAAGTAGAAAATTAGGAAAAACTATATGCTATTGTTTTTACTGTCCATTTCAGCATTATCCAACAGAGATACAAAATATTTCAGCTTTTAGTGTCGTTACTTATGATTAGGGAATTGTATGCTTGATGATTTAAACTATCAGTTATAGAAGTGAGTCATGAAATGCTCATGGACGATGTGGATTGCCTAAAAATACTATAAATTTTTTCACTTTACAGATTTTTAAGATTTTTTGAAAGCTAAATACTCCTTCAGAAAAACTGAGGGATGCAGCATATAGATTATGTAAATGTTCTCCTTGTGTGATCTTAGCAAATGCATCCGCATAAATTTTCAGACACATTAAGTACTCCTTACTACCTGTAATTATTAATACTTACTGATTTCTTGCTGTGTACAAGGCACTGGAATTGTCATTATGGGGGACACCAAGGGGAGCGCGTCATACTCATCCCTCAGTTGAGCTAAGCAGTGACAGAGAATCAAAACCCGTGCAGGGCTGTTGTGCTACAAGCTAACCGTGGTGGAGCCCAGAGGAGTCATAACGTGGCTGTGAATTTGCAGAGAAGCCAGCACAATGGTTTCCCGTTGCTGCTACACCAAATTACCACAAGCTTCAGCTCTAAAAAACAACGCAAAGATGTGATGTTAAAGGTGCTAGAAGTCAGAGAAGTCTAAGAGGAACCCAATGGGCTCAAGTCCGGTTGTCAGGAAAGCGGCTTGATCTTCCGGAGGCTCTGGGGAAGGTCCTGTTTTCTCACCTCCTCTTGATTCTACAGGCTGCACACACTTCTTGGCTCAGGGCCTTTCCGTGTTGAAAGCCACCTTTGGCAGTCAAGCCGTTCTCACTTCTTTTCATAGACGGCTCTGTATCCAGCAGCTATTTCAAAGATGCTTGAGTTGCACCGAGCCAACATAGATAATCTCTCAATTTAAAGGTCAGCGGACTGGCAACTTTAATTCCATCAGCAACCTTCCTCATCTTCTCGGTGTAACTTATTTCAGGGTTAGAGCTGTGGGAGCTTAGAACGTGGACAACCGTGGGAGTGAGGTTTCTCTACCCGCCTCAGGGCATGGTGGAAAGCTTCATGCGGAGGTGATGGACTTTGAAAGATGTACATACCGAGGTGAGAGGAGAAATACAGAGCATTGGCTTCCAACTGCAAATAACACAGTGAAAGAGGGAACAAACTGAAATGGGAGACACACTAAAAATAATGAAATTTAGTTCGGCTTGAGCTGGATTCTTCCAACTTTTTTCTGTAAACAACCAGATAAGTTTAGTGGTCAGTCATGTCACCTGTGTCCCAACTGCTCATCTCTGCCTTTGTAGCATGAAAGCAGCTGTAGATAAGCAAAAATAAGTGTGATTGTGTTCTATTAAAACTTTCTAAGAACAAGTAACAGCCTAAATTCGGCCCCATAGCCTATCATTTTTCAAATACTTAGCTAGAACATAAATGATGTAAAGAAATAGTGGCAAATAAGTACGGTGTCGGTCATGGACCATTATAAACACAGAAATGCCCTAGAGATTTTCTAATAGACACCAAGTTGCTACTGATGCTCTTTGAGCAAGGAACCGAGTTTAACAGCTGTGCTTCCTGAAGTTTTGCCTGTTGGGCACCAGGGTTCAAGGCAAAGTGAACAAGGAAGCTCTAGCACTGGTATGGGAGCAGTGCTGGAGAACCCAAGCTAGAACAGTGTCAAGAGGAAAGAAAATGACCCAGTAGCCTTCCAACTCATCTCTGCTCCTTCCATGGCTCTCCCGTACTGTGTGTTCACCCGCAGTCTTTAACACGGACCAAAGCACATCACTCCCTAGGCAGAACTCTCTGGTCACTTCTCATTGTACGTAAGGAAACATCCAAATTCTGCAGCATGGCCCTTCAGTTTTCATTCCAACTAGCCATCCGATGTCTCAGCCTGTCCCTCCTGCTTGGCTTACTGTATGCCAGCTGTCTAGTTCTTCAAACACGTCAAGCTTACTCCCATCTCATGGGCATGGCATCGGTCCTTCCGCCTGCCTGGCATAGTATTCTCTCAGACCTTCACAAGACCCACTCTTTCATAGCCTGCAGGTTTCTGCTATGATGTGACCTTCTGAGAGATACTTTTCCTGATCAATTCCATCATCGATACTTGATTTGCTGCCTTCCTCTGCTTTCAAAGAGGACTCGCCACCCAATATTGTGTCTTCTCCATTGGAACATAAGCTAGAGCAAGGCCAGGTCCTCACTTGCCCTACCTCAACAGCCCCCACATCTACTCTTCCCGTCCTTTGGTAAGGATTCATTCAACAGCTGAGTCAGTAGCATCTCAGAAACGGATTGTATAAGATTAAATAGTAACTGACAGGAGAAACAAAGAAGTAAAAGCAGTACTGGATCTTTGAAACTGAATTGCTGGAGATCTCCAGAACCATTAAACTCAAGGAAAACAGTGGTAAATTCAAATCTAAAAGGAAGATGAGTTCCCTTTAAACATACTGAAATGCTGGTAGACATCTAGAGTGAGACTGGGAGAGAGGTCAGTATTTGAAGTTGTTTGGGGGCGGAGTTGTGTTCATGTAATTTTTTGTTTGGTTGGGATTTTAGTGTATATTATTTACATAGCATTATGGGTTTTATTCTGACATTTTCCTACATGCACATAGCATACTTTGCTCAACCCCCCCCACTACCTCTTCACCGTTTTGTCATTTCACCAAATGTCTATCAAAATATATTGTACATCTTAAATAGATGCAATAAAAGATAAGTGTTAGAGGTGCCGGGCGTGGTGGCTCACGCCTGTCATCCCAGCACTCGGGAGGCAGAGACAGGAGGATTGCTGAGTTCGAGGCTTGCCTGGGCACCATAGTGAGCTCAGGGCCAGCCTGAACTGCAAAGCGAGACCCTGTCTCAAAAAAAAAAAAAGATAAGTGTTAGAAAATTCAACTTAATTTCAACAAATTGCTGTGTCCAATTTCTGTGGCTTTCTAGTGAGATGTGCTCTATGAGCTGTCAACAAAATATCATGGAGCTCCATGCCTAGTTTTTCTAAATTGTGAAGTGCTAAGATAAGAGAGGAAAATGTCATTTAGGCCAGTAATATTTTTATTTTGTTTCCTGCTGACATGACTGTGGTGTTCAACTTTATTTTTGTTATTTTTTAAAAGGTTTCAAAAGAATAAGCAGAAAAATATTGTTCAGAATCCGACATCAAAAGACAAACCTTGATCACATTTCAGCCTAGTTACCTTCCGTCCCTTTTTGTGTTTTTTCATTTTATTAGGCTTGTTGTTGCTACTGCTGTTTGTGTGATGGAAGAAGAGTGGTGTTTAGCAGTATACGCTCAAGAACCTACATGTCCCTTATAGCAGCCAACCTTAATGGGTGTCTTTCTTTATAGCTCAGTTTCCTCACTTGTAAAATGGAAGAACAACTAATTCTCTTTCTAAGTTTCTTTGTTATGAAACAGAGTTGATCCCATCCCTTCCTACCCTTTCTAAACTCATTTATTCTGGGGTTTTTTGTATCAAAAGGTTTCTGGTCTTGTCCATGTTTTCACCTGTCATTTTCATGATCTTCAATAGTTTTTAACATTTTTCTTTATTTTAAATTAAATGGCTTAAATATTGTAAACAAGTCTCACGTACAAATACAATGTAGGTTGGAGCCACCTTTACCCCTCCCCCAGAAAGTGAATTAACATGAGAAATTGAGGAGCCTGGACCTGAGATTTAGCTCAGTGGTTCAGGTCCCTCCCTGGAAAGCTCAAGGTCCTGAGTTCAATCCCCAGTACCAAAACAACCAATCAATCAATCAATAAATGAGGGGGTGGAGAGAAGAAATTGAAGAACCAATTGAAAATTATACTTGTTTAGAGTGCCCTCACTACTGCACTGCACCATGCCCTCACATAGAAGTCAGATATGGCCCAGATCTGTTCTAAAAGAGAAAAGGATAATTAATTAAAGCATCTGATTGTCTGTAGCAGGGTCATTATCCTAAAATGCCATTAACCATACAATGATAGTCAAATGAGTGACTAGGCCGTTAACAGCAGTTGTCCCCGAGGGCGCCACACTGCTACTGCGGGTGCCATGTGCAGCCTGCAGTGCTAGAAATGCTTCTAAGACCCGGCTAAATACGAGCTGTTCAAGTCACAGAGACTATGAGGGAGAAGTTTCTTCTTTTGTTTATTTTTAAGAACTTTTAGTTTTAATTTAGTATCTCTAAATAAAAGGAAGAAAAACAGTCTTGTTGCCTTTCTGGTAAAATAATCGCTCACATAGCATGAATACATATCATGATCATAAAAGATGGGAGACTTGTCTCTGCTTCATGATTGAAAACACAAACAAGCCCTAATGTTTCTCACTGGGGGAAAAAAAGCAATGAGTCTGCTGGGTATGACAACGCTGTTTCCCTGTTTCCCAGAGCCCATCTTGATTGCAAGTGTTTTGGCACCCTCTCTAATACTACCCTAATTTGTGTTTGAGAAAAAATAATTGAAGTAATAACTATGAAGTTTTTGTTAATCTTAACTTTATTGAAAATATCTCACTTGATTATAGTGTCATAATGTACGTTATTATCTGAAGTTGGACCCATCTGTCTGGATGAAGTCCTGATGAAGTTCTGTGATGTGTATTGTTAAACAGTGGGTTGGAGAGATTTTAAAAACAGAACAACGGTGCCATCACTCTATTCTTCGGGCAGATGGTAAATTGACATTAATGTAAGGAAACAGACTATGGGGAGGGAACAGTTTCTGAGCATCTTACAGTAAATCAACCCCCAAAAAACTTCCCTAGGATGTACACTGACCCTTCTCAAAAACCTGATAAATGTAACACGCTGAACTTAATTCTTAAACTAGCTTTTTATAGTCTAAGTACAACAAAAATATACCTCTATGAAAAGTGGCTTTGTGTTACTTTAAAGAACAAGAGTCATACATGTTATTAATCAATATCACAGCATTTTATGTATTTATTAGTTCAGAGCTGCTATTTGTGTGATGTTTTACCTCTGCTCATCATTTCAAGGTTTTCTTTTAAACTACCTAATTTCATCCTGCTTCCCAAACAGAAGTACACTGTTTGTCCACGAGTACATTCGTTTTTGTTCTTCCAAGTAGAAGCTATTGTTCTTTTCTTGAATGAGATCCAGTTATGACACAGTTATCACAGGATAGCTGTTTACTAACACACGTGAATGTCTTCCCCAAGTGCAGCCCAAAGGAACAATTCCTCAGCATAACCCTGCTAATAGGAAATCTCAATCATAGAGTGTAGGGCAACTGCAAAGGACAGAAGACTCATAGAATAAGTGTGAACACTTAGAGAGATAGATGCCATTTTCCAGTGTTTAGAATTACTTTTTTAATTTATAGTTCAAGATTCAAGTCTGAACTAAATTTGACTAATCAAACAGGATTCACTAGGTTTAAAATATGGAAAACAATAGAAAAGCCTTTTTCCTTTAATTCTTTCCTGAATTGTGGACGGTTTTAGTTCACATTAGGTCTCCTGTTTTAGTTTGTTGGTTTTTGTTTATTTTTAAGACATGGTCTGGCTGTGCAGTTCAGGCAAGTTTGAACTCACTGTGTAGACCAGATTGGCTTCCAGCTAGCAACAATCCTCCTGCCTCAGCCTCCTGAGTGCTGGGATTACAGGCATGTGCCACCACATCTGGCTTGGTCTTGTATTTTATACTTAGTAACCCAGTGTATGTGTAGATGACATAACTTCAGGGATAATGCTTTGGTTGGCTGTTTAGACTTAGACTCAATTGTCCGAGCTGCTTCTCATGTTCAGACCAAAAGGCTTTATGAGACATACATTCATAAACATATTTTCTAAATGTTCAAAGGAGACAGAGTATTGCCATTTCCCAAAGACCAGAGACAGATATTCAAAATATTGCTTTGAAATGTGGTTGCTTTTGACAATGCAGTTGAAATATTTTGTCATAACATTTTGTGGTGTTCGTGTTATTTTTAAAGATCACTGATACGTAAAGCATAGCGTGTTATGTGCTTACCATAATACTGTGATCAGAAAATCATGAAAGGAAGCAAATCTGATGGGACTTGCCAGGAAGCTCTTGCCTGTTGAGGTGCAGACTTGCCACGCGACAAGCCAGTGCTACCAAAACCTAATTGGTATTTAAATCAGCTTTGGGGTTTTGAGGTAGATTTCAAAGAAGCACAAATTCTATGACGAGCTCTTTGTCTACCGGCTGCCATCAGTGCACAGTGACTGCAAACTTCCTTGAATATGGCGGTGCAAAACGTTAAAACTGTAAAGTCAAAAAGGATTCATTAGATTTACAACCAATTGTCAGGTAAGCTGACCTGTTGTAATTACAAACCGGGTCATTGTGAACTGCTGTTTAAACATAATTTTCTTATTTGAGTGGTAGGAGGAGAAATGGGCCTCCCTGCTCTTATCTCAGAGCTGTGCTGTGCTGTGCTGTGTGACCTAGATTTCAAATCTCTGTAGTATTTCCTGTAGAGAGCGGGTGCGTTCCCTCCCCACGTACCTACCACTATTAATAAAACATGAGGCAGCTACATACAGGTACCATCTCGTGTTTTTAATCAAACCTTTTATTAATGAAAAACAGGTCCATAGTGCCATTGTGCTGCACACGCATTAATGAGCAAAGTATAACTAAGACTTTCTAGAGAGAAATGTCTCAGTAAATATTGAACTCAGGTAAATATTTAATATTTAAACATACACTTTTAAGTTGATTTCTTAAAATAATAATTAGTTTTAGGTGTACATAAAGAAATGTACTTCTCGGGCCGGAGGGTTAGCTCAGTGGTTCCGGCGCCTGCCTCGCAAGCGCAAGGTCCTGAGTTCGATCCCCGGAAACCACATACAATGCTGGGCATGGAGAATCACGCCCACCAGCAATCAATACGGCATATCACAGTGCCGGGCATGGTGGCTCACACCTGTAATCCCAGCACTCGGGAGGCAGAGGCAGAGGCAGGAGGATTGCTGAGTTCGAGGCTTGCCCAGACTACATAGTGAGCTCAGAGCCAGCCTGAACTACAAAGCGAGACCCTGTCTCAAAAAGGAAAAAAAAAAAAAAAGAAGAAGAAGAAAAAGAAAAAAAAAGAAATGTGCTTCTCTGTCTAATGTATCCTTGGAACCTTTGGTAGGCCAAAAGTGTGACTGTAATTTGTTAGTATAGTAAACAAATATTTCTGATCTCTGTCTCTTCCATTTTTCCTGACATTATAACCTATGTAATCTCATTTCTTAATGGGCATGCATGCTCTAGAAAACAAACAGCTGCCTGATTTCATTATATATGAAGTGAATAAAACACATTTCATCCTTTCCTCTTCACTCAGCCCTTGGTGGAAAAAAAAAGATACTAATTGTGAATTCTTTCTTTTTTTCTTTTTTTCCTATAGCCTATTCAGATAGGGGCCATTTTGATTATGATCGGAGAGTTTAGGGAACAAGCACACTGAAAATAATATGGGGTCATTTCCAGATCATTTCACTGAATACACATCACATCCATACAGCTTCACACCTCTCTGATTTGACCACATAGCACAGATCTCATCACTGATGAATTTGGTCTCTTAGAGTAATATGCATTTATCCACATACTAGCAGCACTAATGTAAAAAATAAATAAAAAGAGAGTTGCAGTTGTATCTAAATTTTAAAAAATCAAATATCTGTTTTGCGGGCCAAACACTGCCTCACCTAAAGATACAGATGTTAGTGTTATATGGGCAAAACAAGTGAAAGGGTAAACACTGTGAGTTTGTATTGGGCGGCTGCAGTCGCCCCGTAGCAGCACTTGAAAGCCTCCTCCTTTAGGGTCTGTCCCTTCTCACCATCCTGTCACCTTCCTCCCGCTCTTCAGCAGACATGGACTGAGTTCTTGCTATGTTCCAGACGCTACATTGAATGAGGAAGATGGCAAACAAGGTCTTCCCAGAGCATACACTTCATAGGGAGTGAGTGAACATTTTAAAGAGTTCACTTACATAAGTCACAATTATCTAAGACTTCTAAAATAAGAACAACATTCTTTTTATTTACACAACAACCACTTGGAGCCTATGATACGCCAGGCATTTTTAGGTTTGAGGCAATAGGACAGATGAAACAGACATAGTCCTAACCCTCACAGAGCTTGTAATTACCCTGGGAAAAACCAAAAATACGTCATTTCAAACTGATAAAAGGCTGTAGCTGTAGAGATCTCGCAGCTCTGATAGAAATGAGGTAGGACGAGGTAGGTTTCTGCGGGTGGGATTTAAGCTGAGACTTACAGAGGAGTGGAAGCCAACTTTCTAATGAGTTAAGGAAAGAGCATCCCAGGCTGAGGCGAAGAGCTGCCTACTCAGAGAGAGGGAAAAAGCCAGAATAGATTCACTTGCGGAGATGGAGAAGATCGCAGGGAGGATTAGCTTTTGAGAAATAAATAAAAACTTAATTTAGGGAAAACTAAATATAAGTTGCCTGTGAAACGTCTAAGTGGAGATGTTATTGAAGAGCTGCGTTTACCAGTCTGTTGTCAGAAGAGAGGACTGGACTAGAGAAAGAAATCAGAGAGTACTCAGCATACAGAGGGATTCAAAGCTATGACAGTGGCGAGATGAAGTAGGACGAAAAGAGGACTCAAGACTGTCCGCTAGGTACACTCAGCAGTCGATGGGACAGAAAAAGAACCAGACTAAAAATGAGTGGGCTAGAAAGTTAGAGGGAAAATTAGGTAAATGTATTACAGAAACTAAGGAAAGTTTAATGATTTTAAAAGTAGATGCCTTTCTATATATATATATATAGATAGATAGATATAGATATATCTATATATATATATATTCAATATAGATAGATAGATAGATAGATAGATAGATAGATAGATAGATAGATAGATAGATAGATCAGTAATCATGATGTGTAGATAAAATGTACCAATAAAGAGTTCAATTTAAAAACATAGATCGGTAATTATCCTGATGTTTTTTTTTTCTTTTTTTGAGACAGGGCCTTGCTTTGTAGTTCAGGCTGGCCCTGAGCTCACTATGTAGCCCAAGCAAGTCTCGAACTCACACCAATCCTCCTGTCTCTGCCTCCCGAGTGCTGGGATGACAGGCGTGAGCCACCACGCCCAGCACTGTGGTGTGTGGTACTGATTGCTGGTGGGCGTGAGTCACCACGCCTGGTATTGTTGCATGTGGTTACTAGGATGGAACCAAGGACCTTGCATGTGCTGAGCAGGTACCGGAACCACCGAGCTAGATCTCCAGCCCCTCACGCTTTGTTCCATTCTTTGTGTGTGGCTTAGGAGAGTTTCCTAACCAGAGCCATGTGCAGTGTTTTAAGGCATGATTATTATATACACCATCAGAGGGTAAGTCTCAGGGCATCAGATGGAAAGAGCATGAAGATAAATTTTGTCTCAGTTGTGAGCAAGAATCTTCGTCAGTTAGTCCTGTCTAAAATATGAAGGGGTAAGCTTTCCATCAGAATTTCTAAAAGCCTGAAGAAATCATGGCAGACTCATGGTTGTCCTACAGGAAGTGAAACCTCTAAAATTCTCTTAATATCACTGCTGCAGAGCATTGGACTTCCCGTGCAGTGAACAGAGTTCAAGGGTGAACCTCAGGGAGCAAAACTGAACCCTTACGGTGCAGGACCGTCCCTCCTAGCATGGCACAGAAGGACCCCAGGCCTCTCGCTCACAGAGGAATGGCCGGGTCCAACCCATACAGAAAACTTGCTCTACATTTAGACTAGCAGAGTCTGTCCATCTGTACATGTGAGTCTTTCCTTTCATTTCTTACGAAGTAAATGAAAGAACTCGTTGAATTTTTCAGCTCAGAACTATTGTTTTGGAACATGCTTTGTCTGAGGAATACGTGGTACCTTCAAGGAGCCAGCAGTCTGTAGGGAGAGGGAAATAATTGTGCAAATGGTCATCATGAAAGGGATATAGTACTTAGTACTCTGTGAATGGTACGAAGTATGAATCGCTCAACAGAATACTGAGAGATATTATTTAAAATCAATAAAATGTTTTTAGAGAATGAAACAATTAAGAATTGGGCTGAGCCATTTTTGAATGACAATAATAGAAAAAAAAGGAAGTGGAGGGTAAAGGGGAGATAAGGGAAACCTGCCATAATTTCAGAGCAGAAAAAGAGACCTTATTTATGTTACTAAAAACAACCAGAATCTTGAGACAGTATCTCAACGCGAGTTCTCTCTGTCCCCCTGGACACGGTACCGTGCCTGGGCTACGTCATTTCTCAGCTATCCACGTCGACAAACCTGATAACCTCAAAATCTTAACCTTAATTCAGTCCCCATTGTCTGTCTCTGTTTTTATTTTCGTCACCTGTGATAGAGTTGATGTTTTAACTCTGGCCAGTCTGACAGAAACCGTAAAATCACACAAAGTTGGCTCTTCAACCTCCTTTCATATAAGGGTGGCCACTTAACCTACTTCTGACCAATAAAATCTGAAGGAAAGTACTTAGAAATTGGTATGAAAATTTAATGATTAGGAACTGGCACTACCTCTTTTTCTCTTTCCTCTTTTCTCCTCACCTTCTGCATGAACACCATGCTGGTACCTTGAGGTTAGCTATTACTTTTACAGGAAAACATTCCTATCTAATTCACCAAGACAGACAATTACAAGTAGTTTAAAACTCTGATGATAAATCTTACTTCTTCAGATGTAAATACTCGAAAGACAATGATTTTTGAACATGTGTGATTCCTCAAAGCCCACACTGTGTACCAAAACTGAGTCAAAAATAAGTCATTGTCCTCAAGGAACTTGTGTTTTCCACAGAAAAGTCTTAAACCCTGTGTTAGAAACAAACCCTAGATATCCTGCAGAAGTCTGTGAATTTAGCTAGAGAAGTTGGGGGAGGAAGCACATAGGAAATATCGTTGAAGCTGGCCCTGAACTGGTGAATGGAAGTTTACAAGAAAGAAAACAGTAATTCTAGGTAGAGTTCATTGCCTACACAAATACATAAATAAGTGAACGAGTGTGACCCACACTGAAAAAGCAAGAAGTTATGCTCGCTTCGGCAGCACATATACTAAAATTGGAAAAAGCAAGAAGTTGATAGGAATCAGAAACATGATATTTTCTCTTTTCAGGTATTACTATACTTGAAAATAGATATAGATTTTACTTCACGGAGCCACTTTTAGAAAGTAGTTAATTTAAATTCCATGTAGTTCAAGTTTCTAAAAATTATGAGGCAACCGTAAGTTGTGTCTAGATTGTCAGTTTACAAACTCAGATAAGTATTTTGGTGTGTTTGTATATGATTTCCCAAACAAATTCAAATAATAAAATTATAAGTAACCACTTAAAAAGAAAAAATATGAAGTTGTGGGTTACAGATATCTTATTCAGTGATTAAAATATTTCTTTTTTCCCCTGGTTTTTTTTTTTTGTTTTTTTTTTTGTTTTGTTTTTTTTTGGTGCTGGAGATCCAGCTCTGGTCCTTGCATATTAGAATACAGCCTTTAAAGAACATTACCTTAAATTGAGATACTTGAAAATAGAAACCTAACTTTCTATCTTTTTAAAACTAAAAAATCTGAGTTTATTTTCCATACCTTTTGTGTTTATTTTCATGACTTTTTTGTATCTTAAAATCAACCTGCACCATTTTTATAAGAATGATCAGCTGAAACTCCAATGGCAAAGCTTGTGTTCCCTAGAGAACCTCAGAATCCCTTCTAGTAATTCGGTAACCTGCCAAAGTAGTTCTGATGTTAGGATCCCCAAACATAACAGCTCTTCTTTTCTTCTCTTTTTTCTTTTCTTTTCTTTTCTTTTCTTTTTTTGTTAAAATAAAGCAGAAAAGACTTAATTTGTGGCCATACCAAAACTCACACCTGGTGTGAGTGATGAAGTCAACCATCCAAAAAGTTCAGGTCTCCATTTACCAAACTCTTCATTTGTCTGCATCAATCACACCACGTCCGTGTATGGAAATAAAAATTAGCAGCTATAATCGCATACGTTTTAACCCAGGTTAACAATAACTGTCATCAGGGTCACACTGGTCACTGGTAATTCTCATAATTTTTAACTTTGTGTGATACAGGTCGTCTTTACTAAGTGCTGCCAGAAAAAGAGAAATGATCTTTGGGATGTAAAAATGAAATATTCTAGCCTAATATTACAAAAACAGACTGCAGGGGCTGGAGATTTAGCTCAGTGGTTCCAGCGCCTGCCTCGCCAGTGCAATGGTCCTGAGTTCAATCCCCAGTAACCACATACAATGCTGGGCGTGGAGATCCATGCCCACCAGCCATCAATACCACATACCACAGTGCCGGGCGTGGTGGCTCACGCCTGTCATCCCAGCACTCAGGAGGCAGAGGCAGGAGGATTGCTGAGTTCGAGGCTTGCCTAGGCTACATAGTGAGCTCAGAGCCAGCCTGAACTACAAAGCGAGACCCTGTCTCAAAAAAAAAAAAAGAGAGAGAGAGAGACTGCAGTAGCAAAGTAATGAACAAAAAGAAAGGAAAGAACAAAAAAAAGAGTAAACGTGAGAAATACAATTTAAAATTCTAGTGGGTTAATACTCTCTGAACTGTACAAAATGCTTCTTTATTTCCATTTATACTTCTTATTTGATAATAATGGTCATTACAAATCTAAGCTGGGCTGAACTGGGTCGGGTAAGGATATGACAAGGAGATCCCAGTCCAGGTCACCATGGAAACATCTTAACAAGCGTGATGAAGACAGCCCCCCCCCAACAAAGGACAGTGAGGCCCCATTAAGGTGCGAAGAGATGGGAGAAACAGAAACTGAGGGTGTGAGTGGGTGAGGTGGAGGTTCAAACCTAGCGTGGGCTGAATGGTCAAAAGGTATGCATGTCAAGAAGTAAGCACAGATACATGACGGGTCAAAAGCCGCTTCCTGTGCACAGAAAGGGCGTGTGTTCAGCCCATCATTTGGCACGGTGCCTGCTGGCATACTATTTTAGAAAGTATGACTCTTTAAAGACATTTGCAGAATAGATGTGTTTTGAAGAGTTATAACTATTTCTAAAATAAGATAGGAAATACAGTGAGACGCAGCTAAATGTCTTAGAAACTCTGTTCTCACCCCAACCTTACAACAGATTTACCCAAACTGCCGACTTCAGCCTTCCAAACAAGTTTATTTTGTGTCGCACCGATTGGTAGATTTCATTTTTCTGAGTGCAAGAGAACATCAGTTCCCACAGTTGGTCTGAACTTACTCGGTCAAGTAAGCTGGTCTGCTATTTTTATGGCTATACTAGTTATTGCAGAGTAGCTCAGACTGTTCTCACAGTCTGAGAACTAAGGAGGCCAAGATCAAGGTGATTAAAGTAGGCAGATTCTGAACAGTAGTTACATCTTGGAATAAGAACCTAATAGCTGATAACCTAATAACTAACCTCTTAGTTATTCTACTTCTAGGTTGATGACAACATCCAAAGCCAGAAATAAAGGATGAGGCACATGGGAAACTCAGTCTCAGATGCCCATATGTCTGTCTGTCTGTCTCTCTGTCTCTTATTCTTGAAAGAAGTCAGTTGACAGAGGCCAAACCCAAAACACAGCCAGATGTTAGAAGAAGGATTTTAAAATGCAGAGACTCAAAGGGAAGCATACCTACAGTTAAAAGGAAGCTATGGTATCGAAGTAGAAAAATAGAAATAATTTTTAAAACTAAACTAAAGGGAAATTCTAAAAGTAAAAAATATAATATCTTATTAAAAACAAACAGAACAATGGCTGCCTGGGGAGTGGGAGTAGAAATCAAGAGGAAAGAGAACCTTCTAGAATGATGCTAATGTTCTCTATCTTGTTAGAGACTTTGGTTATAGACACATAGGCATTTGTGAAAATTCAGTGAATATACACTTAAGATTTCATGCAAATTTTTTATCAAAAGAAAAAGATGAGGATATATTTTCTAACTAAAGAAATCCCTGAATCAGACTCCTGTTAACAGCTGAACAAGATACCTGACTGTTTTCTTAGAAATTCATTAAAAACTAGTATTCCATAGTGATGAGCAGCCCTGTAGAAGGAACAGTATCTGAGAAAGCACAGAGAGAAAAAAGTCAATACTATTTCCCAGGAAATAGCTCCTTAAGTGGACAGTAAATTGGATTTATGGGACATGAAGATGAAGAGGGATATTGCAGCCATTTGGTAAAAGCCTTTGTAAAAGAGGGTTGCTTACAGTACTGCTTTGAGAGATTTCACCATTTTTAAAACTTGGGATGTATAAAGCAAACTATAGGTATACAATTAGTGAGTTTTGGGAAATCTATGCAGTTATATAATCCAACCTTAATCATGTTCTAGAATATTCCTTTTACCTCCCTACTTTTCTCAGATACTCCCATAAAATCAATCCCTTCTTTCATACTTCATCCTATGTAGTGAATAAGCTGCCTTCTATTACTGTACTTGGGCTTTTTTTTAAATCTTTATTGGCACATTGTATATACACATGATCACACTCAATTTTGGGAATTTGTACCAGTATGTGACAGGATTTAATTCTCATTTTTTCCCATTTCCCTACCCATCCCAATACCCTCCACCCCCTAAATCATAAACTTTGTTTCCCTTTTTTTATTACCATTACATTTTTTATTTAACCCTCATTACTCACCCCTCTACCACATTTCCCTTTGAATATTTTTTCTAATGTTTACATAAACATACTGTAAGTACCTAGCTTCTTCCATTTAGTACAGTGCTTTTGACTTTCACCCATATATGTATCACTAGTATCAGTATTGCTTTGAATTGTTCATTGAACTGTTATGCCACAGTTTATCCAGGTACCAAATGATGGGTGTTTGGATTATTTTCAATTTGGAGCTATTGTGAACAAAACCGCTATGAATATTCAACAACATGTCTTTCTATGGATACAGGCCTTGAATGGTCTTGAACACCAAACTGTGAATTTTTTTTTAAGCGGTCATAAACTATACTGTCAGGGATGAGATACTTCATAGGAGAGGAAAAGCAAAGTTTGTATCACCTTTATTTATAATTCTTTAATGCAATCAATACTGAGTTTTATCTAGTTTTGTGAAAGCTCAATTTTGAGTTTCTTTCCTGTATGAAAATGTCTCATTGATTATCTTAAAATCATTTTAAGTTACAGTTAATAAACTTCAAATAAATCTCCTTAAAGACAAATATGTGAAGGAAGTTTTGTTTTTATGGTATCTTCAAAGTTTAACAAGAAGTAATATGAGAACAACAGATTGCCAGATTTAATTTTTTTTTAACTTGGAAGACAAAGCTGTTAACAGCAAAGTGCTAGCTGATTAGGGATTGGATGTTCAGAGTTCCATTATTGTTCTGAGGGTGAGAAATATTGGTAATCTTGCTTCATTTCATCTGGCCCGTGGCAGCATTTCTAAAGTTGGATGTCTACTCATCCTCCACTATCTTTCTCCTCTTTGTCAAGATCTACAAATAACACCTCTGCATGTATTTGTGAGAAAATTCCCCTGACGAGTACAAAGACCTTATAATAACAATAAAATTTCAAATATGTGCAAGACTCACTGAATCATCATCAGACTTCTTGGAAGGCAAATCTCTTGAGTCTCCACTCTGCGTGAGGCACTATTTTCGATGTTGGCCCTGTGGGGAGTAAGATAATAGTCACTCAACAAATCTAAGCGGGAAAAGCATTGACTGAAGTTCCTAGTAGCTCCAGAGTTAGCAGGTAGAGAAGCAGAGGCACTGGCTGGGGTGTTCAAGAGTTGACCTCTCCTCACTTGGGTCAGAAATTTGGACCAGTCATGTCACAAGTAACTTGGAAGAGATTCCGTATTGGATTGCAAGGGCAGATCTGGAGATGAGTGTACCACACTCAAACCCACCTTACCTGCCTAGCTTTGTCTGCCCTAACTTTAATTTCCTTTGCTCTTACTGATGAATTGTCCCCTTTTTCAGGTAGTCAGTCTAGCAGTGACAGACACTGAGCCCCCAAACTGCAACCCAGAACCCACTTACTTATTGCAAAGTGCTAACCCTGCAATTAAAACTGAATACCAAGGTTTTAGCCCAGGAAACACAACTCACATGTTAACACCTTCCGTGTTAACAGAAGAACACAGTAGGGCACTTGCTGTAAATTCTCCACCGCTAGTCTGTGGCCACCCAGCCAACCATAAGATGTCACAGCCAGTTTAGTTATAAGCAGTAAGCATTCTTTTCCAACGTCTTATCTTTCCCTACCTTCTGTCCTCTCCTTACTGTTCCTCTTCCTTATTTCCTTCTCTTCCTCCTACCCACACTTACTAAAAAAAACATTTCCTCTCTCTAAGTAACCACAGAATGCAATAAGAAAAAATATTTAATACTGGGGGGATGTGTATAATCCCATGACTATTTTAAATTGTAGACTACTTCTACATTCATACCTTCCCTTTAAAGAAAACCCAAATTAATTAGGAAATTCTTTTTATTTGTGTGTGGCCTTTAATATAGTTTTCTCAGTAACGTCTG
The DNA here is from genome assembly GCA_004025085.1 of Thryonomys swinderianus. Taxonomy (NCBI): domain Eukaryota; kingdom Metazoa; phylum Chordata; class Mammalia; order Rodentia; family Thryonomyidae; genus Thryonomys; species Thryonomys swinderianus. The sequence goes on along the minus strand of PVIC010000663.1, from coordinate 72,955 downwards.
TCTTCCTTGACACAAAAAAAGTACCCTTACCTCTGATCTGGACACTGTTTGAAATGAAAAGCACAAGTATTGCGGTAGACAGTCTTATGATTGCTCCTCACATTCCTATACCCCCTGGTCTAGTCCATCTTCTGTCAGTTATTTAACCAATCACTGTCTTAGGTACTGCTATGAAGAAGCTCTGTGTATGTCTTTAAATGACCTTGAAATAGGAATATTATCCTAGTGGCCTATCCTGGCTTCCATGGGGCCTTCAAATTTAAGTTGGAAATCAGAGACAGATTGGAAGCATAAGGATTCTACAGCCCTGAGGGAGTCGCATCGCATGGAATGCTGGCTACTTCTAGGGGAGCACGGAGTGGCCCTGCCTCATAGCCAGCAAGAAAGCGGGGACCTGGAACCCAGACCTACAGAGTGGATTCGGCTAGGGACAAAAATTCATTTGGAAGCACGTTTTTCCCCAGTGCCTCCAGATAAAAGTTCACTCCGGCTGACACCTTGACTTCTGCCTTGTGATAAATACCTCAGCAAAGAACCAAGTCACCCAGGCCAGACACCACAGCTACAGAGCTTTGAGCTGATGCCCATGTTCATGAGCTCCTACCTCTGTGATAACATGATACGGAAAGCGGAAAACGAACGAGCACAGACAGCGATGTCTTCTTGGATGCTTATTTTCAAAGCGATTTCATATTTTACAACGTTGTGACTCTGGAACAGGATACTTTCAGAAATATGATATGGTAGTAGAAAACTAGTATTTCCTAGAGACGTGAGAGATACAGAGATATTAACAAATCCCCTGAAAAGACATACTAATTTATCTGTCAGTTTTGCATCTAGCATTTTAAATTGCTTAACAGGTTGCTATTTGTGTTTTCTTACATCAAATTTATCCATTACCCTCAGGCAACCTGTTGCCTAGGGACAACAGCGATGTCCATTTTTACCACCTCTAACGATTAAACCAGCTTCCTAAATGGAGAAAAACAGCATAGGAGCAATTATCCAATTATTACTTTTTTTCCTGGGAAATAGATCCTCTAATTCATGTCTAGCTATTAATTCTTTAGTATCTTTGTCACAATGAAAGCAACTTTTGAACGAAATCTTAATTTTAATTTTAATTTAACGAACTCTTGACTTTGTACCTATAACTAGACACACCCCCATCATCTGTGGCCCGTAAAGAATTTAAAAATCATGGGAAAAATAATTTGAGCATATCATTTTTTCAGCTCTATTTTAAATTCTCTTCCTAATTTAACACCCTTTCAACACCTTTTTCTAAAGAGCTCTTCTCTCAAATTTTGCATCTTACTAAGCGTGAGGTGTTTGTGGTGCCGGAGATATTTGGTATAGTAAACACTGATTTCTTAATTCATCAAATAGCAGTTGAGAATGTATGTGACACTTAGTGCTGGCAATGCCGCTGTGATTAAAAAGGGCCCTTTCTTGTGCCGTTTGCATCCAAGGAGGGACAAGGGAAAAGAAAGCAGGTTGAAGCGGCTTGGGGTGGAAGCCGCTGCTTAAGGAGAGGCACTGGTTGGAGGGGAAGGAAGCTTGCTGTGGAAAGTTGAGCCACCAGGAAGGATCAATGATAGAGTATCCTCCGCACATTAACCTGAAGGAAGTAGCAGACCGAGCCGAAGCTGTCGGCTGTCGGAGGGAACAGATCTCCAGGCTGCTACCCATTCCTGCTCTTGACCGATCAAATCAGGCATTAGTCGACTCATAAGCAACACAAAAGCCTGAAGAGACCTTGCTGTCCTGCTGCTCATCTCTCTTTAGATGGGCCATGCAGACAGAGGCCTCCCGCCGCTGAAGGCAGCTTCGGGGAGCTGGACAAACTGGGTGCCAAGCTTTATCAGTGCGCAGAATGAAGTCCATTGTGTGCTGTTGATTTGTGAGCAAACAAACCCAAGTACCCAGGTCACTCCCCCTGCTGTTGTGTAAATACCCAGAGACAAGTGGCAGTGAAATTCTGCATTTTCACCTTCAGCCTGAGTTGCGGGATAAGCGTTATCTCTGTAACAAAGAACACTGGAAAGCTGGCATCTCAGAGTTCAAAGAAATGACCGCGCACAATCTAACCAGCGGTAAAGCACTCTGACTACAGAAATACTGACTTCTGCATCTGTTTAGAAGAGAAATGCAGAAAATGAGTGGTGGGGCTTCCCTCCTTTTTAACTAGATGCTATTGTAGAATGTATCTCCTAAAAGGTGGAGACACCCAGATAGAGGCCCATGACCCAGCAAGTGACCTCTAAGAGTATTTTTAATTTGGTGTTGCTTGTTATAGTACAGCGTTTACTTTGCTGGATCTGTGGCTCCTAAGGAGAAATGGTCCATATTCAATTATGTTAACGTTTTATCTTTTGGATTGGTGACATAAAAAAGATAAAAATCTTCCTCATTATCTAAGTTTAGATCTCACCTGCTTTCTGTCTTTCCCCTCAAACAGTGATTATCTGTAATCAGGTGTTAAAAATCAAGTCACTGACACAAGATCACGTCCTGTTAAGGCAGCGTTTATGCACAGCCAATACTAAGGAGCATTCAAAACACAATTCAAAAAGTTGATATAGCTCTTTTTAGAAAGTATCTCCTTGTAACTTATTTTTTGTATTTGAGACACTACATTATTTGGTTATTTATAGGTTACAACCATCTCTCGGTATAATAGATTCTTTTTCATGGGAAAATTAGCTAGTAGTTCTTTTACAACTGGCTCCAAAGTTCAGACCTACAGATTAACTTGTAGAATCATAAATCTAACATCACATGTCGTCTCTAAAATTGACTGCTTTGTGTTCAAGCCTGGAAATTTTTCCCTCCCTTTTAAAAGAACATCGCTGTGGATAAGGGGGCAGGGATTGGGGTGTTGGGGGTTTTGTCTTTGTTCTTCTGAACGTTAGACAAGAATATTATTTAATCATTTTAATGTCGATCATTGGCACTGTACGCACATGGTAGAGAAGTGGGAGCAACGCAACCATGGTTAAAAGCATTGGTTCTAGGGTGAATTTGCTGTTACTCCCGTTGTGATCACATTTTCACTAGCAGTGTGACAGTGGGCCAGCGGCTTAAACCTCTCTCCGGTCCCTCCGTATGATGAGGCTGACAGTGGGGGTCAGTGATCGATTACACCTGTCTCAAGTGGAGCTAGGACGGTGTAATGACCTAATAATGTTTATAAAATACTTAGAAGAATGTACAGAGAGAGAAAATTCAGTTTGAGAAATACGGTGTCTGGTTAGAACAACGGTTCTAGATCTTTAAAAATTGGTATCCAGGGTGGGAGATTTGGCTCAGTGGTTCCAGCGCCTGCCTCACAAACACAGTGGTCCTGAGTTTGATCCCGGTAACCACATAGAATGCTGGGCGTGGAGACTCACGCCCACCAACCATCAATACCACATTCCACAGTGCAGGGCGTGGTGGCTCACGTCTGTCATCCCAGCACTCGGGAGGCAGAGACAGGAGGATTGCTGAGTCCGCGGCGGCTTGCCTGGGCACCATAGTGAGCTCAGGGCCAGCCTGAACTACAAAGCGAGACCCTGTCTCAAAAAACAAAAAAAGGGAAGTGTCAGCCGAACACGGTGTTACTTTCCTTTTCTTTTCTGGTGCCAAGACTCGTGGAGGGTGTGGAGGACCATATTCAGGTGGGGAAAAGGCACTGGCAATGCAGGACGGAAATGAAAAGGCGGCGGGTTCACAAGGCTCACAGCAGGCACCGAAACAGGCAGAAATCTGAAAACAAGCAGCACTCTGGAAATAAATGGACAAAAGACAACATCATCAGTCTCAGGTAATATCAAATGGAGCCGGAGTCATTTGAAAAACTCTTTATAGTATGACCGTTATGAAATCCAATACATTTAGGACTTAGCATGTAGTTGTCTGAGAAGAAGACAGCAAGGGTGGGAAGAAAGAAAGGCAGAGAAAGGTTCCGAATTGATGAGGCTTTGCTAAAGCGTATGACCTTAATCACCTCAGTGGCTTTACATTCGATCTGCGGTCAGGAAATCTGAACCCATAGGTAATGTTCTTCAGAACTGACCAACCATGCACAGTAACAATTTCGTGAAGTTTCAGTTTTTCTCACTTTATGTAGCAGTGATTATAATAGCCTTGCGGGTGGCTTGCGGAGTTATCATGAGATACTAGTTAATATATCCCTACACAGAGGTGTGTGACAGGGGGCCACTGTTAATTATAGCAATAAAAAGACCTGCTGCTTCTTCATCACTCAGGGTGCTAGCGATCTAATTTGGATGCTTAATACAGAAAAAGGTTTTAAAAATATCGATAGGGGAAACTTACATTAAGGAAAGACTTTTTTTTTTTAGCTTTTTATAATCCTTTCCACAATGTAGGAAACTACACAGTCTATAATGTTCAGCAAAAGAATAAGAGAAATTAGTGGGACACTCTGCCCCTCATCCAGTGCCATTCTGGTAAGCGTTTAAGGAAGGGCAACCCTGACTTATAGCACTGGCTAATTCCTGCAGCATAAATCCCCGAACCATGAGCAATTCAAGCTGAGATGGCAATGGCATGGAATTTGGAGTTTGGAAGAAGTGCATATTAACATGCAGTGATGCGATTCTTAGACATACTAGTAATCAAAAAAAAACAATAGGAAAATAACTGGAAATAGTAAGATTTTAGCACATCTTAGCCTTTCTTTTGATGCAAATTACTTATGATTCAGTTTAAACACTCATTTTTGAGCCTTGTAAGCCTTGGACAGTCAACTCCAACATAGCACTGTGGCTGGCTGCTTCCCTTGGTCCTTGTAGAAAGATCCAAAAGCCAAAAGATAGAAATAGTCTAGCAGATGATGACATGAGATGGATACCGATTTTTTTTTTTTTTTTTTGAGACAGGGTCTCGCTTTGCAGTTCAGGCTGGCCCTCAGCTCACTACATAGTCCAGGCAAGCCTCGAACTCAGCAATCCTCCTGCCTCTGCCTCCCAAGTGCTGGGATAACTGGTGTGAGCCACCACGCCCGGCACTGTGGTATGTGGTATTGATGGCTGGTGGGCGTGAGTCACCACGCCCAGCACTGTATGTGGTTACTGGGGATTGAACTAAGGACCATTGCACTTGTGAGGCAGGCGCCGGAACCACTGAGCCAAATCTCCAGACCACTTCCCATTATTTTAAAGTCCAATATTTTGTCCGTCTCTCGATCTGTTTTTGTGGGTGGTCTTGTCCTTTGGCAATGAATCTTTTCATCTTCTCTAGCTTTCCTGCGTGTCTCATAGTTTGGATTAAACGCACCAAACATAGGACGTGACAGATACAGAGGTAAATAATTGTAAAATCCAGGAATGATGATGCTGTCGCTCCGCCAGGCCATTAATGTGGAAAGCCAGTTCCGTCTCATTTGTAGTCGATCTGAGTTTGCATCGGATTGTGCTTAGTTACCTTAAATTCACCGAACCCCCATGTCCTTCCAGTGCAGGTCTGCCGCTTTCTTAAGGGGCAGAACACTGGAGGAGTTTTTGCAGTATGTCCACTCCCATTTCTTGGTGAGGATTTCCAGCCCCTCCGGGAACACATAATTCTTACCCAGGTCGCAGCAGAGCCCTGTTCTGGAGGTGGGGCTGTCTCTTGATTCTCTTCCAGCAGGAGCTGTCTGCCACTTTGTATCTGAGGAATGTCCACCGTGCGCACATGTTCAGTTCCCCTCCCCAGAAACAAACACCGTCTAGTACTGATCCGTGCCCAGACATAGACAGACTGTCCACCTGCCATTGCTTACCTCCGCAGGCCTTCGCGGGCATGCATATCCTCCTATAAGTTCTCCCAGGTCTCCTGCATCGCCAGCCATCCTCAGGACCTAAGAGGTGTTTAGGGTGGGTAGAGTCTCCCTGTGTGTAGGCTTCTCAGACCTACTATACTTTGACGCTGTCCCACAATCAGACTTCAAAATGTGTTACGATGTCAGCTGTTTTCTCCACTTCCTGGCAACACTTATCCTGCGATTTGCCAAGATACTGAGTGAGAGAGTCTATGTACCCTGTCTCTCCCCAGAGCGACTTGTTGCCCTTTGGAAGAATTGAGTGTCTCTGGATCACAAGAGAAAAAAACAAAAACAATCTTTTCACATTACTGTATATGGCTTTTGTCCACAGTCAGTGGAACCTGTATCTCTCACAGCTTTCTTTATCCTAGACGGGAGCAGAGCTCCCGCTTCCATTGTTAAGGAACTTCCCCATGATTTTGAACAGGGCTACAGAGCCCTGCGGGACCCAGCTACAGCTTGTATCGCCTTCATTTCCCTTCCTCCCTGGGCTCGAGGAGCAGGTGTACCGTCTCCCTGTTCCTCTGCCAAGCACTTCCCGGGACAGAGCCCAGCCAGATGTTGCTCATGCGGCCTAGAGAATTCTGCACCACGTCTGTGCCTGGACAGCCCAAGTTCCTCTGAGGATCGATCCTTCCTTTCCCCTACACCCCCATCTGAACTGATGTTCCATGTGTTACTTCCTGATTCTTTTTCATAAATTCCAAATATCTCATTACCTGGGTGTAATGCATTTCATCAGACCCTAATGATCTATATGGCGACTCCACCCTGAACATACCTGATCTCATCTGATCTCAGAAGCTAAGCAGGGCTGGGTCTGCTTAGCACATGGATGGGAGACTCTAGTGATGGTTGTTTAAGTGATTTCTTATCATATCTATGAGATGTCACTAGAAGAGGAGTTGCTAAACCTGAGACAGTTCAGCCCAATGGTTAAGAGCCTGGCTTCTGTCACCAGGTGACTATGTAACTTTGTGCAAGTTTACAGCCTTTCTCTGCCACCGTTCCATCACTTCTGAAGTAGAGATAATAATAGGACCTCTTGTAGACTCACTGAGGATTCAGTGAAGCTGGTACATGTTTGATCCTTAGAACAGTGGCAAGCACATAAACCAACTTTTACAATTATTAACACTTAACAATCTTAGGTAGGTATGACTAGTTTCTCCTCACGAACATGTTTTGTAATTTTATACTTCCCATCGGTCTGAGAATGATCTCTTCACACCTTCCATACTATGTCTCTCAAAACTGCTTTTCAGTCTTTGTTCGTCTTAGAGATGAACATGGCATCTCCAAGTTCTTTCACTTCTATTCCCCTAAGAACAGTGAAGTTCAGCGTTATTTTTCACATATTTCAATCATTTGTGTTTCTTGTGCCCCAGAAGCTCCACATGTTACCTATTTTGTTACTTATAATATTCATCGGACCTTTTTCTCATTGATTTATAGGAGTCTCGTATGTGTTAGGGAGTTTATCGTTTGTGTCATGAATTGTTCTTTCATAGTGTGCTGTACATTTTCTTTGTACTACTTACATTTAATATCTTTACTTATGATTATGTTTAAAGCTCAATAAGATCAAAGTCTATATCCTTTTGTACATCATTGTATATCAAGGAGAAGGCAAAATGCTGATCACTTGGTAAATGTCTAATGAATGAATCATTGGGCCAAAGTGACAAAGAAGCTATTTGCTACATAAATAGACTGAGAAATTGGAAAGGAAAACATTTTGTATGGAAACATGAAGAGTCTGACTTTGGCTATGTTGAGTTGTAGGTGACAGCCAGTATTCTAAGTTCAATATGTTCAAGACTTTTACTTTGGCAAGATATGCATGCAAATTTTGGAGTCATCACCATGAAGTTTTTGATTGGAAACAGATGATATCTGATGGAAAGAATGTTATGTGAGGATTCATAGATAAACACAATCAGGACCAATTTCAGGTGGTTATGGCTGTCATAACAGTTTTAAAACAATATGAAAAGGGAAAAAGAGAGACATATACATTCACAAGTATAAAGATTTTGTGAATGTAGAAACAGTTCCACATTTGGAACAAAATGATTATTTCAAAGTATTTATATATGTTATAATTACATCCAAAGCATTTATTGTGAAGAAAGTGAAACAATTTAATAACTTAAAAACTGACTCCATCATAGCATATAAGCTTGTGATGATCAAAAATGCTCTTTTTGTATAAAATAGGCTATTTGTGTTTTTCTGTTTGTCATTAAACAATGATTATATTTTCTATTACTGAACTATCATGGAGAAATTAATCATTATTCCTTTGCTCTCCACATTTGTCTTTACAAATATGTTAGCTATATGAAAAATAAGAAATTAATCAGTCTTCTAAAATGAAACATGTATTTTCCCAGGGCAGAGAATTTATCCTAAAATAATCTCTGCATATGACTTAATTCCCAGAGATATTTTATGCCAACAGTTACTAAATAATCATTTTGACTCAGATACTTAAGAATTATACCTTTATGCCTCTGTTATACAGTGAGAGTTCTTACTTAGTGGTAGTAAGAAAATAATCAAACTTGGTGTTCTATTCCGGGGCACAGAGGATGACACGGCTTTCCAAAGTCGATCTCAGCTTCTAAGTGATCTCATGAATTAAAAGGTACTATCTATAAAGTGTACATCTCTCCCTTTCATTCAAAACTCTATAACTTGAGAAAAGAGAAAAGATATAGTTGTGCTGATCAAACAACTCACTCATTAGACAAAATCCTTCATCACATGAGAAAAACTTCTACATATTAACCACCTTTGCTAATGAGAAACCCTAGTGTTTCTGAGCCCGTCGAAAGCAAGGTTCTTGTGCTGTCATCAGATTCTCTGCTCGAGTGAAAGTGAAGGTCTTGTCAATAATGAATGAAGTAATCTGGAAAAGGCTGCGGGCAGTGTGAACAAATTAAATAAATCCAGTTGAACTGATGCCACGTGCTCTGTCCCAGCTGAGCACGACTAGCTCTGGGCTCTGGAAGACACATCCCTGGTGTCACTTCAGGGGCTTTAAAGAAGCCAGTCAGCCATTTGCTTATGCTGAGTTCTCGAAAGTGCTTATTTTTCACTGAGAATAGGAACATTGACTCATCAAGAGAGAATGCAGGAATTTTTTGCAGTTGCTCTCATCTTGTAGAATGTGTATCCAGACTGTAAATCAATATAAAGCTTTATTTTTTCATTTGCTTATGTTTCTTAGTTACAAAAATAATACCCTAAAAGCTGATTCTCAAAACAATATTCTTTAAGAATTGAATGACAATGGGGTAAAGTTTTATAGCATTTGGGAAGTTCAGCTATGTCTGTAGTTTTGCTGTACCCCTGGCCTCACTTTTATTTGGTGGGGGAGACAGACGTCAAGAATCTGTTTTAGGCTGGAGATTTAGCTCAGCAGTTCCGGTGCCTGCCTGGCAAACACAGGATCCCTAGTTCGATCCCAGTAACCACATACAAAACCAGGAATGGTGACTCACGCCCACCAGCAATCAGCACCACATACCACAGTGCCCGGCATGCTGGCTCACTCCTGTAATCCCAGCACTCAAGAGGCAGAGGCAGGAGGATTGCTGAGTTCAAGGCTTGCCTGGGCCACATAGTGAGCTCAGGGTCAGCCTAACCTAAAAGGAAGGCCCTGTCTCAAAAAAAAAAAGAAACTGTTGTTAAAGCTCAGTTATTTTCCAAAATGTGGGTACCTGGAGAATAGTCTTCTCTTTAGTATGACAGGCCAGTGTCAAAAACTCTGATGCAAAGGGTCAGTAGTGGGGAGGAGTGAGGGAGGGGAAGCCATCACGTTCTGGATGGGTACCCCCCAAAATTAGCAGGTGAAGGAATGTAGCTGCCTCCACGGGGGACCATCTCTTAGTGTAATGAGGGCAAAAAATATACTCCTTTGTAGGAGATGGCCACGTATCACTTGCTTACTTCATTCCACATCTCCTCTTTAGCTAATTATTCTCAATCCCGTTACAGAAATGGAAGCTAAATTTAGCAAATTGTTTGGCCGTTTATGTTCGGTGCGCAAAATTCTTAATTAATCAAGTGAAATGCCACGATCCATTGTAAACGACTTCGCTAAACTTTCAGACTTAATAAGGAATTTTTGTCTTGTCCAAAAGCTCCATTCAGACCCCTGCTGATCTGGCAGTCACGCGCGATTCCCTGTGGAGCTGAGTGAGAGGATGCAAAGGAAGCCAATTAAAGAGACTTTCAGGCAGAATAGACAAGCAGGGGCCATCTTGTCCGTCTTTCTGCCCTGAGGCGAAAACCATCGCTGCAGCACCCATTCTGCGCTCGAATCCTGCTGACAAAAATGCTCAGCACATGTAAATGACAAATCATAATCCAGTTATTGCAATGGAAGCAGATTGTTCAGTGCCCGAGACTTATTTATTGTGTTGTAAAGATGCCGAGCACGAAGCTCATTGAATTATCTTAATTCCCCCTTTCTGGAAAATTATTTTGTACAAGAAATGTACTCAAATAATTGTTAAAATGGGGGGAGGGTGGTGTCCAGGAAATAAAGTTATCTTCGTCGTCGTCTTAAGTGTCTTTTTCCTTTCGCTCTAGGTTTACCTTATGGGTGGGAGGAAGCTTACACAGCAGATGGAATCAAGTACTTCATCAAGTAAGTACGAGCATCCCAACCCAGTAAGCAGTTTTCCTCACATCTGGAGAGAACCTGGGAGCTGCAGAGTAATCAGCAAAACCAAGAAACGCTCTTGGAGGTTACAAAAATTAGCAACCAGAAATGAAGCCTCACCATTTTCATTTCATGAGATTTAAATGCTAATATCAGATGTCACTTGGGAGGGGGAAAAAACTTAGGAGTAATGTGACAGGAAACAAAATATCAGAAGAAGACGATTATTTGAACTTACATGTTGGCTACCTGATTTCACCTGCTAGCTAATAGTATTTACTTTTATGAAAAATTGATATATAATTAAAAAGGTCATCTATTAGATCTTACAGTTTCTTAACAACAATGCAAGTTAAGAATCACCATGTCTTAATGCTTTAAGTGTACACAGACCATTCATCCTGCAAACAGGTTTTGAGCATTTGCTGTTAGCCAGGCAATGGTTCCAGTCCTGGAAATACAGGAGTGAAATATGTACACTGGCTCCCTGGTATCATAGAATTTATGGTAGTGAGAGAGAGCAGCCAGTAAATTACTGAAGACAAGATCTAAAAGCTTGAATAGGAATGCATTTTTTAGCTGCTGGATGGAGTCGTTTTTCCCTAGCCACAACAGCCCGGTATACTCCCGCCATCATTTGAGACGCTCTTGTTCCATCAGACTTGCAGTAGAGGAGAGCGCACCACGGGGGAGCTCAACAGACTCTGAAACCACAAGAAGCTCCTTGTCTTTTTCTTCTACCAACTCATATTCCTATACCTCTTTGGAGAAAAGTCCAGACATATCCTTGCGGTCCTTTCTCATGTGTAAATACTTTCCAAAGAAATACCCAGATTTGGGATTTTCAATCTGTCTGACTTTTGTACAGATTTCTACACCTCTCTTAACCTCAATTTTCTGATTATAAAATAAGGGAAATATTACCACCTTGATAGTCTTGTTGAATGTTAGGTACCTAGCACACAATGCTGAACACAATATATGACCAGTAAATAGGTTGTTGTTGTTGTTGTTGTTGTTGTATATACTATGGAGAAACTGCCGTGGCTGTGGTGCCTGAGATATCAAGACCACTTTTCAAAAGGTTGAGAATTGAAAAGTTTCACCTAAAAAAGTGTTTTCTTGAACTTTTTTTCTCATAGTCTCTAATGGTTAATAAAGAAAAGCTATACTTTATAACATAAGAAAGAGAAGGAACTTGTAGAACTCAAGACCTAGGAATTCCTTGCACAGATTACATTTAACATCATTCTGTTCACTTCTGCAACCCAAATCCTCTGGAAGGAAACTTACCCTGTGCTCTCGTGGGTCCGTTGTGTTTAGTTTCCAGACTATTTGAATCACTGCACTCTAGGGATAGCAGAAAAATGAAAAACTCCATTCAGATTTGTACTAGGTACTAGTTCATGCTCAATGGTGAGACATATGCGAAGTGCATTTTTCTATGAACTATATCAGTTCATCCTCTTCCTGGTGTGGAAAGTAGATGTCACTTGGTTGCTGTTGATGGTGGTGTAATAGTGGTAAGCTGCATCTTGCCCACACGCATGCCTTCCTTTTTCAAGGTTCCCTAAAGAGGTGTAAGATCAAAGGAAGGAAAGCTAGCACTTACTATTTTTTTAAATTGATTTTATTGGTAAACTTTATATATATTATGATCACATTCAACATTGAGAGTTTGTACCAGGACATGACACATCTTGATTCTCATTTTTTCCCATTCCCCTTCCCTCCCTACAACTCCCCGCTCCTTATATACATAAGCTTTGTAGCATTCATTATTAACTGGGGTTCTGTGTCCACTGGCCTTTGAAAACTTGTCAATCCATAACTCCAAACCCTGTAGGGAACTCGTTTACCTAAGCTCAGCTGTCTGTCCGAACATCCCAACCCAGAATTGAATGTCAGAGCCTAACTAGTGCCATAAGAAGAAAAGACACTGGAGTGGTCAGGGTGGATGCCCACTTGATTGGCTCTGGGATCCCCCCAGAGGATTGGTGGGACACACTTTTGTTTTTATCTGAGTCATGGCCTGGACCTGTCGTCCCTGGCTCTTTCCCCTGCGGCTCTGTTCACCTGCTGTCCTTTCCTGCCACCATGAACAAGCCACTTTGGTCCACCATACCCTTCCATCAGGATGCTTCTGCCTCAGAGTCAGTTGACGATGAGCTAAGTTCTCGTAAAACATGACCCAAATTAAACTTTTCTCCTGTTAAGTCTTGGGCGTTGTATCCAGCAGGGGAAAAGCTGGCTGACACAGGCACCTAGGGCACAGTTGGCCTCAACAAAGGAGAAACCGTCAGTTTTTCTCACTGTCCAGGACCCAGCTGGCCCATCTAGTCCAGGGCTCAGCTCCTTGCGACAGGGTGATGGAATCCAAGGAGAGCAGAGAAATGCACAGGACCCAGCAAACTCTCAGACTGCATGGATACTTACAGATCCATCAGTTCTCTTCCCTGTCTTAGTGCTGATACATGAGGGAAGCAGAAAAAGGCACGAGAAGATAAATTTTCAGAGATGCAGTGGTGTCACTGTTTGACCAGCACAGGTGAGGAAACCACTGGTTAAGGTCAAACGTAAAATCCCAAAGCCACAATACAGGTTCAAGGTTGTTGGCTACAAAGCCACTGCCCTACACACATACTCAAACTCCTTACTTTAAGGTTGTCTGTTGACATTTGACAGGGAGGACATTTTAAGTAGATCTTGATTTAGGGTGAGCTCTTTACTTTACCTATTTTAAAATAGCAGAATAGAAACTCTGAAGAATATGTGGCGATCTTCTGGAAATTAGAAAGGTCAAAGGATCGAAATGAGCACATCTAACAATATACCAACACCTCCTTCACTACACCTCCAGGAGGAGTGAGGTGCCCACAGTAAGTCAGGTTCCTGTCAGGGCTTTACCCTACCCAAGCACCAAAACTTGGTTTTACTGCACTTGCAGAAAGCACAATATGTACCACATGCTTCTCTGCCTCCTTGTACAGACCCCACTGTGCAAAATAATTAGGACCAGCCATCCTCATACATAACGCAGTGAGTTCTGCCAGTGATAGTAAGCTGTGTGTGCCGGAACAGACAGCACAGCATTTGTCTCTCCCTGCTCTCAAGGGCTTGTCACCACTCTCTTCCCCAGAAGTTGCGTATGTGAAGAGGCCCATAGATCATCAGGCTAATTTGAAATGCTTGTAGCTGGACCTTGACGATGGGTCTGTGGAGGCTCTTAAGCGAGTCAAGGGCCTAAGTTTGGTGCAGGTGGATTTGATTACATGAAGGGGAAAGAGAACACGCAAGGCTTTGCCCTTGGAGAAACTTGGATTCAAAGGCTGGCATCTCCTCGAATAGTTAAATGGCCTTGGACATGTTTTAATTTATAAAATGGAAAGTATATTAGGACTTCAGAGAATTCCTGTCCAGAGCAAATGAGCTGACGTGTAGACACAACCTGTTCACAGCGCCTGGCTTGAAGTAGACAGGTGCAGCAAAGTGGGCCCCTCTACTGCTCCCTCAACATTTTGGTGGGGGGGGGGCTCTTGATGAGATTTAGCTATGTTAGTTAGGTGATATTGCCAGATAAATAAAGCCTGAGTAAACAAACACCTATTGATGTCTCTTTTAGAAGTATTTCATATGCATTTTGTTTTCACCTTTATCTATCCTTCTATGGCCCCAACCAAAAATTTGACCTAGAATATCCCTTAGGAGGAAGTGGTTCATTTATATTTTGGAGGCAAGAAATAACAAGTAATTAACAAGTAATATTGCTTTCCCACCTTACTTTAAAAAGAATAAAGTCACCTTCCCAGAACACCGAAGGAGACGGTGGTCTGTGTGCCTATCATCTCTTCCCAGGAATTGGCATGTGTCACAGCTCTCTTCCCAGGAGCTGAACTGTAACAAGCCTCAGGCAGAGAGATGACTGTCGATGCTGTGTCAAGAATGGCCAGGTGTATGTAGGTCCTCGTGGAGAATTCCTATCCATCCACACATCTGCTGTGCTTCTATGAATATTTCGTCATCTACTTAAGTTCTGATGCCAGACGAAAGAGCATTTTACCTGGTGTAAACAAATCTAAACAGTGTTGCCAGAACCACACTTTCAAAGAATTAATGAACATACGTGTTTTGTGCATTATGTACGTGAAGACACGCACAGACCTGTGTAGGCAAACTCACCTGCCAGGAAGCATGTATATAAATCTATAAATACATATATTTGTATAAAATATATCAGTGCATTCTAGGAATGTTTTTCTTATTTTCTCCTTAAACAGAAAGTTTCAGCATTCTTAAACTTTATAACGTAGTATCCATTATCTATCTTGAGGATGCTATAATGAAACTATCTGAGGAACATGGTCTGTTTTCCCACCAAACTTCCTATCTTCTCCTGAAAGTTGTATACCGTTACAGATTAGTAATAATCTTTTGGTATACTTCCAGTTTAAGGTTCCTATACTTTATATATTTTATGAAAGAACTACTATGAGTTGTATTTGTTAGTGAAACTGAATTTATTACAAACTAAGCATAGTTGCTAGCTTTCCTTATTTATTTCTATTAACAGACTCAGATTTCATTGTGATCAGTGATCAGATTTGTATTTTCCGTTTTTACATAATGACTTTTTACCCAAATTTGTCACCTTAAAACAATAAACATTTATCTTCTCAGGCAGTTTCCGAGCATCAGCAGTAATCAGCTTCTCCAGAGAGCTCTGGCACACACCCCCTCTCTCTCTCCCTGGGTCCTCAGGGCTGGAAACCACGAGGAGCTTAGTGGGCCATTGAGAGCCTCGCTCTAAACTCACCCATGAGGCTGTGGGCAAAGCCCTCATTTGCCCGCCATGCCATAACCACACAGGGCCATAGCACTGCTCATCGCGTGGCACCTGGCATTTTCCAAAGCAAGGGATGAGAGACACACAGACAAAATCTGCAGTATCCTACAACCAACCCCAGTTACAGGCCATCACTTTTGCTCTGAGCTTGCTGTCAGTCATGCAGACCAACTGTCACAATGTGGGAGGAGCCTGCCCAAGCAGGCTCCAGTAGATTGGGGATCATTGGATCATCGGAGTCTAGTAGTTGGGGATCATTGGGGCCCCCTCAGAGGATGCCTGAGGATTATTTCACAGTGCAATGTACATTAAAATATAATTTGTCTACAACTATGTATGTGTAATCCAAAAGTTCTCTACTTCAGATACTTGCTCTCAGTAGTTGGTTACAGTGTTAGTAATATTTCAAGTAGATGCCATTTTTTGCCTTAAAAAGTTACTTAATTTTGATTTCTAATTCTCAATGCATCCATTTGGATTTATGCCTTTATACCGGATTCTAAAACCTATTATATTATTTGTCATTTTATTGATTCTGTCCTCCACTAAGAAATGTTAAAGATTACAAATGCGTATCAGTAGATCCTTGGAAGTCTATGTGGTTTCTGAATACAACAAAGATTTTGTCTAGTGCAGGGACGGCAAATAGATTTCATTTCACACCAACTCTCTCAGTTGGTAACAGCTGTCTCAAATGTTGTCTTGAGAAGAATTCTGAGGCCATATTCAATCGCACTGACCTGGTCCTTCATCAATTACAATTGTCTGCTCTGGGTCCAATGGAAGAAGCAGTGTACAGGTCACGTGCCTTGTCCTTGCAGGCTTAGTCTCTCTGAGTGTATTGCTAATGCAGGAAGTCTGCTAGTATAAACAGCACTAATGCAGCAGTGAGGCTGGAATAACACAATAGTGACAACCACCATCCTCCCAAATTTCCTAGATATTCAATGTTTGTAAGATTTGCATAACTAATTTCTTTTTTTAAATTGAATCCTTTATTGGTACAATTTATGTACATCTCACAATCACATATAACATTGGGGAATTTGTACCAGTATGTGACACAAGTTAATTCTCATTTTTATCCATATCCCTCCCCACCCACACCTCCCCACCCCCTTTATACATACTTTTATTTTCTTTCTGTATCATACTTATTCCTTCCCCTCATTACATTCCCACACCAAATTTCCTATGGAAATTTCCCACTCTATAAAAGCTGTCCTACTTTCTAGAGCTCATTTGCATCTACAGGTGTTCATGTCAAAGAGAAGATCCGGAATTTGCATATCTGTGATCTATTGATTTCACTTATTAGTATATCCTCCAGGTGTCTCCATTTGCACCTAAATGGATCGATCTTGTCATTCTTTATAGCAGAGTAATACTCCATTTTATAAAAAAAAACATATCTTCTTTATCCAGTCTCCAGTTGATGGGCATTTGGGTTGTTTCCAAAACTGAGCTATCATGAACTGACCTGCTGTGAACAAGGGTGTACATTTGTCTTTCCAATGTGACTTTTAAAATTCTTTTGGGTATATTCCTAGCAGGGGGATAGAAGGGTCAAATGGGACCCCTAGTCCTAGTTTTCTGAGAAATCTCCACACGGATCTCCACAATGGTTGCACAAGTCTGCAATCCCACCAGCAGTGGAGAAGGGTTCCTTTCTCCCCACAGCCATGCCAGCATTTATCGTTGGTTGATTTTGTGATAGTGGCCATTCTTTGTGGAGTGAGCTGGAAAACAGGCTAGGTAAAACTCTTGGAGACATTGGCTTAGGCAGAGACTTTATGAATAAAACCTCTATAGCACAAGAACTAGCAGAAAGAATCAACAAATGGGATTTCATCCTACTGAAAAGCTGCACAGCAAAAGAAGTCGCTGGCCCTGCTAAAAGACAACGAACAACATGGAAAAAAATCTTTACTAGCTGTTTATCAAACAAAGGGCTATTATCTACAATATATAAAGAACTCAAACAAATCAGCCTCCCCAAGTTTAAAGACCCAATTCAAAAATGGGCCTCTGAAATGAACAGACACTTCTCAGAGGCAGAAGTCAAAGCAGCCAAGAAGCATATGAAAAAATGTTCAACATCACTGGTCATTCGAGAGATGCAAATGAAAACAACACTGAGATTTCATCTCACTCCACAAAGAATGGCTGCATAACTAATTTCTAATGGAAATAGTTTTTCTTTCTTTCTAGCCAGAGTTCATGAATGACCATGTGTGCTCATGTGGATTTTGACTAGGATGGTCTGCTAGATTGTTCCCAGGTGGGAAAAATGCAGATGATGTCTACCTATGGATAAAGTTCATTTTTGTTGTTCTACTGCGTTAACTTAAAGAGTCGGTTACTTTGTGTCATCTCACTTGTAAAAATAGAGAACAAGAAAATTTGAAGTTATGAGGTCCTTAGGCCTTCAAGTAAATCCTATCATAATTCATTCTAATGCAGATAGAGAGTAAGGAATGTTAAGTAGGAAAGATAGATTGGTAGGGATAGTTTCTGGATTGGAAATTTTTTTAAAAAACTACTACTTTTAGCTTTTTCCAAATCCTCGGCAGATTATTTATTTATTGGGTATTGTCAAGAGCCCAACCTCCAGATCTCATGAACTAACCTGCTTTGATTCATGTCCAGGGAGTTAGGATGTTTTGGTCAACAGATAAATATGGCCTAAAGCTTATTTTGTGAGCTGTCAGGAGAATTTCTGTGCACCCGACTTCAGACTAGATAGACAAAGAGAATGCATGTAGGTGCCTCATTGATTCTGCATGTGTGAGAATCCAAAAAAAAAAAAAATGAGCTTCTTTCTTTTCATTGCTGAAGATCTAACCCAGGGCCTCAAGCAGTGGCCCTGGATTAAGGTACTCTACCACTGAGTTTACACCTCTGCTCTGAGCATTTCATTCTTAGTGAGACTATGGAGAAACCAATAGCTGACTTTAAGGAAGAAATGTGGGTCTTTTTCATAGTTTTCCCCCAAACGTGGCTTAGTTACACATAAGTGGCTCTCTGTTGAAATCACTAGTTTGATTTCACACCGATGGCTATCCATGTGATACCTGGTTTAGAGTATCTTTCTTTTTTTTTTTTTTTTTTAAGACAGGGTCTCGCTTTGTAGTTCAGGCTGACCCTGAGCTCACTATGGTGCCCAGGCAAGCCTGGAACTCAGCAACCCTCCTGTCTGCCTCCCGAGTGTTAGGATTACAGGCATGAGCCACCACGCCTGGTACTGTGGAACCACTGAGCTAAATCTCCGGCCCTAGAGTATCTATTATTGAGCACAGGGCATGGTATGTGTGAGGACTGAGTGTTTATCTAGCGAACAAATCCTCCTGGCAGTTTGAAGAAGCAATGGGTGGAGTGGGGGGAGGGCGTTTGTATTAATAGATCTGTGTCCTAATATTTATGCCATTGCTTTTAATATTTCCTGGGTACTGACAAGTTACTTCAAATCTTGGATAATAATTTCTATCTCTGCAAATCGTTTTGAATATTGAATGAAATAGGGCACAAAGCTCCTGGAAAAATACGTGGCACATTATGAGTGCTTAACAGATGTTAGTCCCCTGGGCCTTCCCTTACTTTACTGCTATTTGTAATGAAGGAATTTTAAATGATAACATTTGCACAGCTGCAGATACAAACCAGTAGCCAAAACCTACACTTCTGCCACTCCCTGGCCAGTCCAGAGCCCCATGATAGGACCAGAAAAGTTGCATTGATCATGAGTCTGAGACAGCTTGCTGAGAATTTTCTATAAATACCTCCAAAGAGGTGTAGAAATATGAAGCACCGTAGGAGAAATTGTCATTTAAGTGAAAGGCCAGCCAGCTGGCTCGGGTTATTCAGTGTGGCAAAGCCACTGACATGAATAAAACATCCGGATCTACACAACCAGCATCCAGCTCTTCTCCCCCAGTTAAGCAGTGACAGGTATCACTTAGATGTGACACATGTCCTCCAGTGTTTTGTTAGAATATTTTGAGTACATCTTCTGAGACTGCATGAAGCGCTTTGGAAACCTAGCACCTTTCTGAGGTTACTTCTTTTAGCCAGATACAGTATCATCTCTGCCTCCAGAACCCTTAGTTTAGGTTTATCAAGAAACACTAATTTCTTGTCAAACATTTTCCCCTCCGAGTTTGGGTGCTTTATTGACCTAAGTGGCTTAAACAACAAAAATGTAATTCCTCACAGTTCCAGAGCCCAGAAATCCCAGATCAAGGTGTCCACAAGGTTGGCGTCTGTGAGACTCTCTCCTGGGTGGGGTTCCATCTGTGACAGCTGCTTTTTCTTTGCCTTACTTTCCATAAGATCTCTGGAACTTTGTTTTCCATCCCAAAGATTATCTGCATTTAGAAGGTCATAGGGAATCTTCCTTGCTCCATGTTTACTGAGTTTTAAGCAAATTGACACACGCACATGCGCGCGCACGCGCGCACACACACACACACACACATGCACACAATCAATCCAGACCAGAGCAGTGTGTCTTTTGCCGTAGGCTCTAGTTTGTGTGGAACAAGCAGTCGAGGAAAGGACGGTTGTGGTGGACAGAATAATGCCTCCCCCAGTAAAGTCAGGCCTAGTCCCAGACCCGTGAAGATGTTAGGTTGCGTGGTAAAGGGGAATGAATATTGCCCTTGGGGCAAGGTTGTTAATCACCTGCCCCGGAAATAGGGAGCGTGGTCTAGTTTATCCAGGTGGCTTCAGTCTAACGACATGAGCCCTTAACAGTGGAAGAGGGAGGCCGAAGAGTTTCAGAGAGAGATGTGGCTGCAGATGCAGCAGCCCGGGCTAAGCCACGTTGCTGGCTTGAAGACCAAGCATGGCCCATGGAATGCAGGTGGCCTCAGAGGCAGTGGGAGGAGTCTCCCCAAGAGCCCTCAGAGGGGAACACAGCCTTGCTGAAGCCCGCCGAGACCCAAGCCAGACTTCTGAACTAAACCTCTATAAGCAAGTGTATCACAGCCACTTTGAGCCATCAGCGTGTGATCGTTCAACAGTGGAAAATTAACGCAGGGAGTCAGAGGTAGAGGAGAGAAGGGAGAAGTTAGTATTCCTAGAATGTGTCAGGCCGGGAACTTACATGCGTTACTGTTCAGAAACTCCGTGCAGGTGTTATGCGTGGTAGAGTGAGGAAATGGAGACTCAGCGCAGAAGTCGCTGTCCCAGATTCCCACAGGCTTCACCGTTGGTAGCCAGGCAAACCGGCGTTGCAAACCAGGTCTGCATAATGTATGCAAAGGGACAGTGACCCGGGTGCTTCGAAGTCACTGGGACAGGGTGTGGCTTTGCGAGGGCACTAAACTCTCTCGGCCTCAATTGCTTCCACTGCAGAAAATACAGGGCTGAGTAACATTCATGAGCCTTGCATGAGAGGCAAGCTGGTAAATCTGTATCAAAGACCATTATAAAGTATGCAGCGTTTTTCTGATGTAAAAGTCTTACCCGGCTGCCACATAGCTGAACATCTGATCCTAAAAAACAGTGTCAGTGCCAAGGGGCTGAGTGATCTCCTCGGATAATAGAGGCACTTTGTAACTTCCATGTCAGTCGGAACCAGGTAGCACAATGAAAATCTTCCTCCTCCCCTTGGGCACGCAGTGCTTAGACACAGGGAGTTGACTTTGTGCCAGTCATTTCAGAAGCTGTTCCAGTGTGGAAAAATCTCCTTCGCAGGGGCCAGAGGGTTAGCTCAGTGGCTCCAGCACCTGCCTCGCAAGCGCAAGGTCCTGAGTTCGATCCCCGGTAACCACATACAATGCTGGGCATGGAGACTCATGCCCACCAGCCATCAATACCACACACCACAGTACCGGGCGTGGTGGCTCACGCCTGTCATCCCAACACTCGGGAGGCAGAGACAGGAGGATTGCTGAGCTCCAGCCTTGCCTGGGCTACATAGTGAGCTCAGGGCCAGCCTGAACTATAAAGCGAGACCCTGTTTCAAAAAAAAAAAAAAAAATCTCCTTCACAGGACAGGGCAGTGAGGAGCAGGGTGACCTCTCAGCCACATCATTTACCATCATATTATTTTTTTCTCTTTGATACCATTTTACCACTTCACATTTTAATAGTTGAAGCTAAATGTGTAAGGTAACTAATGCATTTATTATTATATGCAAAGAAATGTATGTGTAATGCCAGCTGCTCAGAAAATAAACTCCAGTCAAAATTGTTTGAATTCTCCTAACTGCTTCACTTACCCCCACCACGCAGTGTCACACCCCTCTGCAAGATACTCGGATTCGACAATATTGGTGGAAAGGACCAGTCATGCTAATTATTTGATGACTTCGGGGCTATTTAAATAAGCAATCCTTTTCCTCTGTGATTTTTGATTTCTGTAAATGTATTGCTACACAGTATAGGTCATCATCATCACATGCGAAGATGGTCTTATCCGACCCTCCAACATACATAAGCTGGTCTTTATTTTTACTCAGTGGTAAAACTATGGTAATACATCGGGGTGGGGGGGGGTACAGTGGATCTGCGCATCAATTGACTCCACCCTCCGGGGGCCAGACTTCTGCCATTACAATGCACGGGACCTTCCCCAGTCCCACGGAAGTTCACAGCCTCGCGGACAAAGATAGACATAGTTAGAATTCACTGCTGCAGGATATAAAAAGTACAACCACTGCGGAAGCATCAAGCTTCTGTCTGACTCAGGCTTCACACAAAGACTTTTTATTCGCCATTGCTCAGATAGCACTTCTTTTTTACGAATTTCACGGCAAGTACTTTGAAGAAGATAAAGAGTGTTAGATAACGTGATCTGTGGTCATCGGGTTAATCCTTTCATTAATTTCATCTTGTGAAACGAAAAATAGGTGGTCACCCGGCCCCTCCCACAGCCTTCCGCACTGTGGCGGAAACTGACCCAGATAACAGAACCTCCAGGAGGTGGACTGGTGACATTCTTCCACGTTGGGTGTGGATCTGAATCAGCACCGACACGTCTTTGTGTTATGACCCGGAATAAAGTCATTTCCTCTTCCTCCCTATCATTTTCCTCAAAAGGAACTGTGGAGTCCGTTTAGTCAGAGTCCAAAGATGGGACCATTAGAGACTGTTATGAAGAGGCCACTGGTTGAAAAACGGGCTCTTCGTTGTGAGAAAAAAGTTTATTTCAGCGAACAGGGACTTGAATCAGGGACCAAGATCGGGAGAGTCTAACAACTAGTGGGGCGATGAGAGAGAGAGAGAGAGAAAAAGCCCCCAGCAGGGAGGGAAGACTATACTTACGTAGATGTTGGGGAAGGAGCTGTAGTCATGAAGACTTCTTACGACTTCTCAGGTAGGTATAGAACGCTTACTGTTCTTTTCAGTGCCAGCGGGGCTTTAAACCACATTTTGAGTCCAGTTGCCCTATTTACTGGAAAGCTGCTATTTGCTGAAAACAGCCTGTTTGCTTTTCCCTGTTGACCTAGGGCAGGCCTGACAGAAACAATGGGTATTTAATGTTCATGGGAGGGGTGTAGAAGTTGGAGGCACTTTTTTTAAAATTCCATAATGTCTCTTACTGTAATTATCCTCGCATTTACTCTCAAGCAACTTCAGTACGTCTATGTGATTGTGCCAGAAATGCTGATAAAATGTCTCAAGACCTTAGAGATGATCTCAGAAGGAAATTCTCAAAATCCCTTTCAGCTTTGTGATTTTAGATTCTTCTCTAAAATAACATGTACATGCTTATACTTTTATATTTTCAATGTAGTCTAGGTAATTTAGGAGTTATACTGGAATTAATGTAAGATTAGTTGAAATTATATGTTTAGCATTTAGTTTTTTTAAGTGACAAATTTGTAATTGAGAAAAACATGTTTATTCGGATGCTTATTAAGCTTATTTTATCAGATAAATTCAGTAAAAGGCTGTGGGAATTGTGTGATAATTCTATTTTGAAAGAGCATTAAAAATTAAAGTAGCTTCTATATTCTGTGCACTTCTGCACACAAATGAGAATTTAATGTAGGAACTTTGGCAATGATCTTGCAAACTGGCTTCTAATTAAATTTAGTATTCATTAATCTTTGCTCTGAGTCTTTTGATTACTAACACATAGTAGCTTGAGAAGATATATTTGTTACCTCTCTTCTGTATTCTAGAAATATAAAAGTTGTACACTTATTCATGGTTTTTGAAATGCTCTTCTTGCCCAGCAGTTACTCAGAGTAACACCGAGCGCAATAGCTCAAGTCAGTGCAGAGATTCCTGGTTGATGGCTGGTCTTGTAGGTAAGCGATTTTGAGACCCAGGGCCCTTCACCCTCATGGCTCTGCCATTTCCTAGGGCCTCAGAGTCCTCTGTATGCAGTCAGTGGAGTGAGAATGGAGAAGGGACTCCAGCTTCTCAAAGACTCCTGACCAACCAGAGATGACCAGTTCTGTCCCCACCCCCTGGCAGATGAAGGTGCAGGGGGAGTTGGGAAATGTAGTCTTTGCCTGGGCAACCACTCCTAGAAATTACAGTATGAGACAGAGAACATAGCTTTTGCTGGATGTGTCAAAGGGACCCTGATGAAGGATAAATACACCCACTATACAATTCTACATAATTGCTCATTACTACCTAATAGTCCAAGACATAGACAACAACATAGGATTTTTTTTTTCCTTTACTCTGTATTTTTTGTCTTATCATGATCAAAAACAAGATCAATTTTCAAGAGTTACCCAAGAGTACACTCTGTGTTTGTAGGGGTATTTCTTTTTTTGAAAAATTAATTATATCAGCTCTGGATCTTGTACATTTTAGCTCCATAAAATAATGAACAGTAGTCTAGGTCTGTATATGTTATCTGAAAAAATAATATTTTCTACATTTTTGTTTTGTTTTGTTTTGAGGCAGGGTCTCACTTTATAGTTCACGCTGGCCCTGATCTCACTGTATAGCTCAGGCAAGCCTGGAACTCAGCATTCCTCCTGTCTCTGCCTCTGGAGTGCTGGGATTACAGGCATGAGCCACCATGCCCAGCATTGTGGTATGTGGTACTGATTGTTGGTGGGGGGGTGAATCACCATGCCCAGTATTGTATATGATTACTAGGGATCGAACTCAGGACCTTGTGCTTGCTAGACAGGCACCAGAACCACTGAGCTAAATCTCTAGCCCCTATTTTCTACATTTTTGACAGGAGCTTCCATTTTGATGTTCATCTTTTCAAGTCTTGTGATAGCAATTTTTCCAATATTATGTATAATACATTTATAACTATATTCTTATAATTGGATATATGAAACAGTAGAATCTTAAGATTTCAAAAGATATCTAGTATATTTTATAGAAAAGACTATAGCTATGTAATAAAAATAAAATTAGTCTTCTACATTGTAAAGCTTTGAGATCCTGATAATATTTAATCAAAGTTTTATTGGATTCCAAAGGGTTCATTCCAAAATACTATAATGTTCAGTGATATTGACAAAGTTCATTAATTGTTTTGATTTAGGGGCATATCTCTAAAAGTTTGTAAGAAGAAACTCCTGTGTTGGTGTTAAGAAAAGACCTATAATTTTCTCTTATGTATTTTTGAAATCGATACTTTCCATTACTGATCTGCAGGTGTTCTTATAACCAGTGCTGTGGACAAAGTACATGATGCCTGTATATCATAGGTTGATAACTTTTAAAATAATTTTATTGGCATGATTCACCTTGTGTTTTTTTACACAATTTGCTCATTTTTAAGTGGAGTTTATTTTTAAGTATAAATCTTTTATTTTCATTTCTTCTTAAAACCAGTTGTAAAGTCATCTGGTAATTCAAAGTTACTTACTGGTGCCTGAAACAAATGTATCAGCATATATTTATTTGTCTTTCTTTCTTGATTTGTATTAATCTTAAATTCATAAAATTATAGCCCCAGGAGAAAACTAACTTTGAAAGTTAATAATTTTGACTTAGCATGCTGCTCTATCTTAAACATCATAACATAGTCCACACAATTCTTGTTAAACTCAATGACATATAAATAGTACCATCTATAATGGAAGATTAACAAAAGAACCTCTTTCATCATTTCAGACCATTATAAGAATGAATTTCTGCAAAACTAGTGCATTTTTTTTTCTTTAAGCCACTTTTTGCTTAACAGGCTGTCCTAAATTTTTATTTTGAAAGAAAGCATTTTGCTTGCTTTTTTGTAAGAAAGCATTTTGCTCCTCTAGCTAGGAGGTAAGAAACATAAGGAGAGTAATTATAATGGGATTTTTAAAATCCACTTAACATTTCTTTGCCAATAAAATAAAGTATGTTCTCCTTAGTTTCTTCACAAGCTCTAAAATATATCTTTCAATTTTTTACTAATATTGCTTTTAAAAACATACAATTGGTCATCTCCCCAGATCAAATAATATTGTTTTCCAACAACAGACCTGGAAGCCATTCCGAAGCAAATCATATTATGCTTCTCTGATTTTCAAATACATCAGAACTGCTGTTGATTGCTCTCCAAATCAGGTCAGATGCCCTGTCGTGGCAGGGACATTTGCCAGAAGTACTGCAAGTCTGAGTGGATAATTTCCATGTTTGATAGTCAGCTTCATTTATTTCCCAGACCTCTAAATTTTTCATTCTACATAGCCTCCTCTCCCTTTGAAACTATGGGGTCTTTATTAATTAAACAGAGTCAACAAGACTGATTTATTCTCTTCTTCTCAGAGGATTTACCAACCACACAAATCAGAGAGGGAATATTTCTAATACTACAATGTTCTTCAAGCCAGTAAATCAGGGATTATCTCGTCATGCTGATTGTGTCAAAGCTTTTAGCCGCAGTTCACAAAATTGAATGGAATACTCATGATTGGCCCCCATCCAGCATCGTAGGCAGAATGCCTAATTTGTCTTGAAATAATCAGAAAGCCTCTTATCAATCAAACTAGCTAGGATCACGTATTGAACAGCTAGTGCTTGCCAGGCACTTCACTCGTGCTATCTGATGTTCGGTAGCTCTTCTCCACTGAGGTTCAATGTTTTTACCAAAGACCCAAGTATGAAATGTGCTCCTAAACCACGGAATATAGCACTCTGGTACTCCTGTTTCATTGGTCTAGTAGGGGCTGCTGTAGAAGCATGTTTGATGCTCAGGGCTGTGTGTGTTTAAAGGACATACAGAAAAATATATAGTAAATACAAGATTAATCACATTGTATGAAATTGCAGTTCACATTTGGGGTAAGATCAGATGTTGGTTTGTTGATTAAAATGTGATGAATGGAAGTGACTGGCAAGGATGACTTTCTGGTTGTTCTTTGTAATGTTCATTGTTTTGATTCTATACTTACATTTTTTCCTACACATTTTGCCTTTCATTGTTTTAAATTACCGATCGAATGAACTGACCATGTATGGGCTGTGATAGTTTTCAAGTGGTGAATATTTGTTCAATCTCAAATTGCAAAGCATGTATCTGATCACTGTTCCTGTTTTCTTCCTTCTCCTCTTTGCCAGTGAGGGAACATAATAGGGCAGAAGGGATTTAAAAGAATCAAAGCTACAGTCTCTTCTTTGGACCGACATATTGCAAGTTGTGATGAACATTAAAGATAGGGGCACTGAGATTTTAAAATAAGCCAGGCAGTCTCACCAAGCTCTTTCCTTTCAAACATGCACTTTTCACGGGATGATATGTCCTCATTTCACCTTTCAGAGACCTTGAATCCCTCTTGTTACTCTCTATATTTCTTTAAAGCCACTGGCAATGGAGGCAGCTTCCCAGCTTCGTAAAGGCCTTGAAATGAAATTAATCTGTGTTGACTCACACGTGTGAGTAAGTTTAACCTCCATCATAAAAAAAAATTCCTGTAAAGCATTTTGAAGAGAATGGAAATATGGATTATTGTCAAGAGAATAATGATCCTTTGTACCCCTTCACCACACTCTGGGGTTTCAATGTCTGGGCCTTGTCTTCTTCACCTTGCCTCACACTGTGGTGAAACAAAGTGTCTGTAATCTTCTCTGTGGAAAGATGACATTTTTCTTATGTAAAGAGTTGAGCTAAATGATTTGTTTAAAAAGATCTAAACAAATTTCAGAGCTTGGAATTGAAAACAAACCAAGTCAATGACAATGAAACTGTCCATTTTTACTAATTCTGGCATTTTTCAGCCACTGTCATTGACAGCCAGTAAAGTGGGTGCATTTTTAAAAAAAATATTTTAGTTCTGAGAATTAAACCCAGAGCCTCCTCCCTGAGCTACAGCCCTATCCCTTGTTTTCATTTTAGATTTTGGTATGGAGTCTCACTAATTCACTAAATTGCCCAGGCTGAGCTCAAACTTGTTGTCTTCCTGCTTCAGCCTCTTAGAATGCTAGAATTACAGGTATATGCCATCATACCTGACTTAACACAGTACATTTTTTGTGATAACTTTCAAATTATATTATATGGAACACTAGCCCCATGTGTATAAACAGAACATGTTAGTTTAATACTGCATTCTTTTGGAGATTCATAGGGCACATTAACATACTAAACATTCTGGGAAATGCTACAATGTACCAAAAAACCCTATTTGACTGTATTTAACCTAATGAATCAGAAGTTTATTGGACTGTAGACTTCTATTCATACAGCATTTATTAAAAAGCCTTGGACCCTAATTTGGAAGGCATTGCTCAGTAATGTAGAAAGTGCTTTTAGAACCACAGCCTTATTTGATCTTCTTCGGTGCTGAGCTTTCAGGTACACTTGATTTAAGACATGATACTACATCTGAGCTTGAATTTTATAGGACACAGCATGGAGAAATTAATCTAGGATGAGAGGAGCAGTGGGGTACACTGGGGCTGGAAAGAATTTCAAAGGAGAAGAAACAAATCTCTATCCTACAAAAGCTGTCGTTCCAACTCTCAGGAGCTGTGCAGAAGGTGGTGGATACAGGAGAGTGATCCAGGTGGAATCTGGAAGTTAAAAAAAAAGTCTGAAAAACAACATCCACCAGGCAGAAATACGGCTCTGTGATATTGTTTTATTATGCCCTAAGCATTCACAATACCTTCTCCTTCCCTGTCTCTGATTGTGTTCTTCAAATGCTTTCCAGGCTGCTAGTCATTTGTTCTGAGAACATGTCAGACACCATAAATTCAGAGACAAGACACCTAGTTCCTCACCTAGAGGACCTTCGTATATAGTAAAGAGTCCTTAAAATAAGCAGGCATAAGGCCTTGGGCACAGAATGGAAAGATCTTAAGAGAGATCTAGTTCTTTAGAATCAGACGAGTTAACTCCTCAGAAAGGAAGATTGGCAGAGAAGAAAGCATTGTTGGAGCAAATTTTAAAAACAGGCTATTTCATACTATAGAGTATGTATCTGAGCCAGAGTCGTGGGTGGAACTAGACCCTTAGCAGGTAAGTAATGGCTTGTGATTTATCATTTAGGGAAATCTCTAGGCTGGAATTCATAATTAATTAGAAAAGAGCTAGCACAGAGGTAAAGAGACAAGTTACTCCAATGACTCAGGTATTGCTGTGGTAAAGGAGAAGAAGGAACAAATTCAAGAAATGTTACTCCTTGACAATCATAGGACTGGATGACTGATAATATTGGGTAAGAAAAAGGAGGAATCACTAAATAAGAAAGATGGAGATCAATTTCTTTGAACCTTGAGGCGATCTAAGACTTAGTAATGCTACCAGATCCTAGTCTAACTGCAGTAGGGTGGAACCGATGTCACCAGGATTGTCACTTGCATGGATGAGTGGAAGGCCATCTTTCCGGTTCTAATTTGGATTCTTTGTTCTTCTCAAGTCATGTAACACAGACTACGTCATGGACGCATCCCGTGATGAGTGTCCTGAACCTGTCCTGCTCAGAGGAGAATGAAGAGGATTGCCCTAGAGGACTTTCCGACCAGAAGAGTTGATGGTTTTCAGTCAGAAGCCAAGACACAGACATCCAGCCTTGAGACACAGTTGTCTCGAGTGGGAGGGGAGTATGTGCTGCTGGTTGGAGAGTGAAATGGAAACTGGACCTAGGGTCTTCTCACTTCGTACCCAGTTCTTTCCCTGTACCCCACTGTCCCCCTAGAGGAACCCCACAGCCCAACACACAGGACACCGTGGTTCTGTTGACACAGCTGGCTCCACAGCGGTGCATTCCACAGAGATCCAGAAGGCCCTTTTGCATACTGTGTATAATTTTTGCATACTGTATACAGTTAAAAGGCCAGTTGCACTACAGTAGTTCTTTAGGAGTAATTTAGTCATATTTTTTGAAATCACACATAGGTTTTATAACATGTATGACTTGTCTATATATGATAGAGGTATGTAATTTTAAAGCTAGTTTATTATTTTATATCAGCTATGATGGTTTTATAATTAAGATTTATACTGAAACATAGGAACGTAGTAAAATACTTCATTTATTTGAAAATTCACTATATATACACACATATATATATATATATATATATATATATCTTAGGAAACGGATCTTAGCAAGCTTTTTAGGGTTTAAGGAGTATATTTAGACACCCATCTCATGGGTTACTGAATGCAATTTACATCTTTATGAGGGTTTCTAATTTACAAAATGTTTTTCAGGCCTTATCTTATTTAAGCACATTACATGCTTATTAGGCTCATCTAGTAGATACTGTTATTGTTTTTCAGTTAGGGAAATAGCAATTCCGAGAAGCATCCTGGGTCAGAGCTGAGACTCACACCTGTCTCCTCACTTCATACCCAGTTCTTTCCCTGCACCCCGCTGTCCCCCTAGAGGATTCCCCACAGCCCAACACAGGACACTGTGGTTCTGTTGACACAGCTGGCTCCACAGCTGTGCATTCCACAGAGATCCAGAAGGCCCTTTGGCATCCAGCAGAGCCCCTGCATAACAACCCCCCCCCCACACTCTTCTCCTATAACCTGTCCCCTTGCCTTCCCCAACATTTATCAGGTAGGGCATCGCTTTGTGGTGTTATTACAATAGCTTTCTTACAGGGGTTTGCATTTTTCTAAAGGAGATGGTGCCCTGACGAGAGGGGGTGTCTCTAAAAATACTGCTCTTCAGCCTGGATCCCAGGTGAAGTGCCCCCGAGGCACTGCTGTCCAGACCCACAACTGCTAAGAACACAGCACAAGAACCACTGTGAACATGAGAAACCCGGGACACCGAGAGTTCATATAGCGAGTTACGGGCTGGGCAAGGTTAACTAGACCTAGATCCCAAGTCTCCTGCTCTACCAAGCTTCCCATCACCAGATAGAAATGGTGAATACCTGTAGATACTGTTCTCAACCATACCTCCCTGAGTACGTTCAGGATTTATGATTCCATCCTGAGGAACATTATAAAGTCAAATCACAAGCACTGCGAAAAGCTACAGAATGGCTGGAGAAGCCCTGCTCTTGTCCCGATACCTGTCTGGCTATTAGGAGACCAGGTCTTCTGCGGGCCAACTCTTAGGTAGCCCATCTTTCTTTAACATAAATTAACCCTGTGACGAAGTCATCACAAGCTCTTCTCCCCTGACCCACTGATTCCCACGTCGGGGAGAAGATGAGAACACCGTCGTCCTCCTCCTCCTCCTACCTCGCTTTCCTGCAGAGACCGGAATGAGCTGTCCTCACTCCCGCATTCCTGCAGAAGAGCCCCTGAGCACCCACAGGACTGCCGGGCTCAGTCGGCACTCTGGCAAAGAAGGGCGACGGTGAACCCAACCCAGCCCCGTGTGACTTGTTTGATTTCAACACACAGACCCCTCCTGGAGCTAGAATTAAACAGCTACTTTTTAAATCCTGAAAGTCACCTATTTTCGTTTAAGATCGATTTCTATGCCAAAGAGTAGGGAAATAAGCAGGACAGCCAGCTTCCCACAGGTTGCCGTCCAAGCTTTGGTGATTCTTTTCTACGCAAAGGAAACCAGCTTGCCTGTGACTTGGTATTAATGGTCTGTGCCGTCAGCAGTTCATTGATGAGTTCTTAGCTCTTCCGAGTCCTCCTCTGTCACTGACAGTGCCGCAGTTCACATTGTACGTGTGTCAAGTCCACTTCCTTATGTATCCTTGTCTTCTAGTGCCCATGTATCTGTAAAGTGAGTAAAAAAATCCATACAAGTTCATCACTAGGTTGAAGGATGGTCAGTGTACAGTCAAAGAGATTCGTCTTCAGCTTGGTACATAGTCATAAATCCTCTTCCATAAACGTAGGACTGATGTACACTACCAGTAGTATGTGAGAGAGGGTTTTTTTTTTTTCTCTCTACGATACAACTTTTTTGGTCGAAATATTAGCAACAGTGGCTTGCTTGCCCTTAAAAGAGTAACCTTGCCATCATTGTCTGGAAATTGGCACATTTTCATCATGGGCTTTTTAGATTTCCTTTAGCCATAGAGACTGACTCACTGGGTGTAGAATGTTCTAGAAGTGACCTCATACCCTTCATCAAACCAGTCGTTATTCTCACCTTATACTTCATCTGACATGCTGGTGGGAACCAACTCTAAAATGAGCTAACTTGGATGAGAGCCCTCAGCAAAACACAGAGCACGGTAAAAATGCACCTACAAGGTTCTTAGGGCCTCAGTTTCCCACCTGCATAAAAAGGATGTACCTGCTCATCCCGAGCCCGTTCAGCGTGACGTTTCCTGAGCGCCTCCTCAGTGGCAGATGAAATGGGAATTCTCACATAACCACACCAAATAGAATGATTCCCAAGCCAAGGAGCTGGTAAATTAATTCTTTCTCCTTTTATTCTTCTATTTTTTAAAAAGGTTGTTATTTTTCCTTAAAGAGGGGCTTCTTTTTAGCGTCCTCTTAGATTTGAAGAATCCAAAATAATGTCAGTACCCCTTGACTAGGAAAAAAAAATAGGAACATGAAGAGCCTCTCCAATAATAAATGCAAAGCAGCTGTCAAAATATGGAGTCAGATGACACTCATAAAGCATTTGCCCAATTAGAAAATGTTATTTTTTTTTCCCCCTACGGAGAAATGGGACATCTTTATTTTCTCTGTTAGGTGAAATCCAACTTTCTGAAGGGTCAACGCGCTTGACATCTTTATGATGTATATACAAAGAGCGCTAAAGCAACACTGAAACAACTTATAGTCCATTGTGTGTAACATCCAAAACAGAACTTTGAACAGAGTATGACTGTGGAACAGAACTTTAAAATGAAATGCCTAATGTGTTTTAACCCTAATTACCTCCATGTAATATCACTGTGTCTGCATGATTGTTTTGTAGATATTAAACACCATTATGGAGTTGCTTTCTTCACATGGCATTTAAATATGCTAATTTTACTTTTTTTTTTTTTTTTTTTTGAGACAGGGTCTCTCTTTGTAGTTCAGGCTGGCCCTGAGCTCATTATGGAGCCCAGGCAAGCCTCGAACTCAGCAATCCTCCTGCCTCTGCCTCCCGAGTGCTGGGATTACAGGCGTGAGCCACCACGTCCGGCACTGTGGTATGTGGTATTGATTGTTGGTGGGCCTGAGTCTCCACGCCCAGCATTGTATGTGGTTTCTGGGGATCGAACTCAGGACCTTGCACTTGTGAGGCAGGCGCTGGAACCACTGAGCTAATCCTTCGGCCCCAATTTTATTCTATTTTTAATTTTAGTTTTTACTCGTGGGGCTGGGTTGGGAAGTCAGATCTGGATCTCTGTTCCTCCTCTCTTCACCTTGTTTCTCTTGTCCTGTCCATCCTATCACTTCATCTTTTACATTATTCATCAGATGGTCCCAGTCTTGCATGGGAGTAATGCTGGGAGGGTTCATCATGAAATCAGGGATTTTGTCTTATTGACCATCAGGATCTAGTACAGTGCTTGTCACATAGTAGGTGTTCAGTACGTTTGACAGATGGAATGTGTAGTGTGCAATCCCAAACTAAGATTTAGTTCTCATTTTAACACCTTTTACTTCCCTCTCATTCACATGCTAGACACGCTGTTAAGTTCTAAGGATACCATGCAAGACAGATGTGACTGCAGCTGCATGTAACTTTTATTCTATCCAGAGGACATACACCCGAAATTAACAGAAGCTTTTCCATTTATTTTGTTTCGTCCACTTTTTTTTTAATCCTGCCCTTGAACTATTAGGTCCTTTCATCTTTGTTGCCTCAAAAAGGGTGTGATCAGGAAGCAGAGGAATGCATTTCTTTTAAGTTTCAAAAGTCTAGTTCCTGAGGGAACTGGAAAGGATCTGCCATGTAGATCAAAGGTTTGAGAGCACTATGATGAGGAAGAGCAAGGCTTTCCTACTCCTGTCTAGGAAATAATTCCCCTGGTTATGGGGAGGAAAGAAGGAACAGATATCTCAAGGGACTCAGAGGAAGGAGGCTGGGCCCACCTGAGCGAAGTTTCCGAGAGGAACCAAACCCCTGTTACTCTCGTAAGCCATTCCTCACTCCCCTGGGTTGGAAATGATTGCATGACACGTCTGGACACGTGCAGATTTGGGCAGTACTGCACCCCTCAAAATTCAAATGCCAAAGCCTGACCCCAAAGGGCATGGTATGAAGGGGTGGGGACTCTGAAAAGCGATCAGGACCTGAGAGCTCTGCCCGCCTGAGTAACATTAGTACCTTTATAAAATATGCTTAAAGGAACCGTTTGCCTCTTCTGCCTTACGGGAACATAGCAGGAATGTGCCACATTGGAAGCACTGGACACTGAATCTGCTGGGACTGTAAACGTGCATCTCTATTGTTTGTGAATGACCCAGTCTAAGGTGTTTCTTATAACAGCCCAAACAGACTAAGACAGCCCCGCAGAGTTGAGGAGAGACCCCCCAATAAAAGAAGGCACTGAAAGTTGACTGAGACTAATGTTGGTGATTCTTATTCCCAATTGCTGCTTTGATCCTCGTGGCATGAGCTACCCTGGTGTGACACTTTTGGTCTCTCTGCCTCATCCCCAGGCAGTGATTTACCCAACCAGTGGTTTGGGATGCAAAACAGGTCATGTACTATTTCTAGAACATTCTTAAATGTATTACCCTTTCTCTGTTCCATGCAAACCTGGCTTGATTTTTTTTTTTTTCTTGTTTGTCTCATCTCTTAAAAGGATGATTGCCACACAAGCAATGGTTTTCTCTGTCTGTGCCACACCTGTCCCCATTAGTCCATCGGCCACACTGCTGTCAGAGTCCCCTTTGTAAAGCATGAATTTGATTCTGTACTGCTCCTTACTCCCTTCGGTAGTTCCCTATACCCTCTGCAGCATAAGCCTTTGACCTCTCCAGGCCCCAGCAGTCACTCAGATGTACTGCCTCCCCCCGCCCCCCATCCTTCAGGGCTCTGTTCACGTTTCACTCTTTCTGTAAAAATGGTAACACCTCCCACCTTCCCCATGCCCAGGACTGCCAACCTGTACAAGTCATTCCTCCATTTCTGCAGAGCAGTGCAGCGCCTCTTCCACTCCCAAGCGGTGGAACAGGAGCTCCCACACCAAGACAGGTGCTGACCTCTGTGCCCGGAGACTCACCAAGTCATTATATTCATCAACTAATTTATTTTCATCTGATGAGCTGGGTTACTGAGTCTTAGAGGCTTGATTTCTGCTCCTACCATCTTTGTCCTTTCATTATCCATGTGGTGAGAGAAATTAGAGATAGGGTTAAAGCTAATTTGTCTCACTTGGCATCAGCAACCAAAGAGTAGTAACTCAAGTAGAAAAGAGAGGTAAAGAGAAGATAGAAAACTGGCCTGGATAGTCTGTTGTGCTTCTTGTCTGTGGTTGATTTGGGGTATTTTTATCAAAAATTCTGAGGTTAAAAAGGCTGAGAAGAGCCATGCTCTAAAAACCTACCCCAGCCCTCTGTGACTGCAAACCTGTTAAAAAAAGTTTTTAATCACACTATATTCACTAATATTTTTGGTAGGAGGGAAGGAAATGTGTCACTTCTACTGCACTTTGGATCTTTACATCAGGGCCTGTATATTACTTTTTTGTACTTGATAGAAGAGCAGGTGCCATAAACTTGAATCACTGTTTACATAATGGAAGAAAAAAATTATAGCTTTCAAAAATCCCTTTAACTCTTTCTGCTTCTAGGGAGAAAGACACATTGAATGGGCAAAAACTAAGTGAGAGTCTAACTAAGCATGTCTGTGCTGTTCCCATTAATGTTAGAACAAGGTAATAGGTTTTGCTGCAGTGGGAAGTGTACGCTGCATAAATTTGTCCATAAAACTCACAGCATAATTGCTGTGAAAGGGTTGTAAAGCACAAACTCAGACACCATTGATTTGCCCTAGGTTTTGAAGAAACCCCACAGAATAGTCTGGGTGTGAAACTGTAGGCAAAACCTAAAACAAAATACGAGGTAAGTGTATTTCAGGCCAATGGAATTCAAACTTCTCTTCTTGCAGGATAATTAATCATGCCACTGAAGAATTGATTTGGCACAAGAGAGCCATGTATTGCCACAGTACTCTGAAAGTACAGAAATTACCCCCTATAGAAGTGACCCATTGGAACTGCTTGCCAGTTCTGTTTCACAGTGGCGAAGTCCAATTTTCATGGGAAAAGCAAGCAGGAAGATCAAAAGTTGAGTAGATCACAAAATTACCCTACATGGGGGGTTCTGGTGAGGGATTTCTCTGGAATGGGTATGAAATTGTCTCTGAAGTTTCGCCCTCACTACTCTAGGGGCTGGAAAGATGAAATAATCAGGCTCTAGCCGTGAACAAGGCCTGATGTGAATTCTCAGTAACTGAACTGATTGCTGTGCACACTAGAGACAAGAAGTTGCATTCTACATTTTGACCACTGTGTGGTCAGATCTGCCATCTTTAATCCTGGCTTGGAATTCCTTTTCTTGCTAGAAATGCTAGAGCCATTACAGATGTGATCTTTCCTTTCTTGTTCTCTGAGGAAGCCCGGGCTTGGTGGCAAAGAGAGACTAAGGCCTCTGCTGCTGTACAGAGTGTCACATTAAATATCCCAGAGCAGGATCATTTGGTTGTACCATCTTGGAAGAAACCTAAATTTTCTGTTTTGTCAATGTCAGATATCCTGGACCAATTTTCTCTCCATTGAAAAGATTTATGAGTAAAAATATCAGCAGACTCCAGCAGAGTTGACACAGTCCAGTTTTTCACATTAACTCTCTCTATCTAGAGCCAGATACTCCTTGTCCTGAAGTATTCATCTTTTGGCACCAGACTCTACCTGTGAAACATTACATATGCCTCTAATTAACTTTTTCCGGGAAGACACAAAATCCTGAAGTCAGTATATACTTGTAAATTCCCCTCGTTCACCATCTTTCAAGTGGAAGAATCTTTCTAAAACATTCCTGATCAATAGCCGATCAAGGGTTTGCTTGAATGTTCCTATTGAAGAACTGACTGACTCCTTTAGTTCTTCTTTTTGTAATCTTGCATAAGGTTAGTATGTTTAGATTTTATACCACTCCACCCCAGTTATTCCTGTTTTAACAGGTGAACTAACTTCATGTGGGTTTCCTTGTATAGTAGGGTATCCTCTGATTGGAGCTTAGGGGAGTCCCTTTTAGGATCACTGTGTGGCATTTAAATGCCACCTAAGTAGAGCATATAATGCCAGCTACGTGGAAATTGTCTCCTCTCATGCTAGGGATTAAATTGTGCTGTACCTGCTCCCAAATTCATATGCTGAAGTCCATTGCCTACAACCCAAGGAACTGCCAGAAGCTAGGAAAGGGGTCAAGAACAGAAACTTCCTCCAGAGCCTTCAGAGCACAGCCCTGCTGACAGCTTGATCCGGAACTTCTTAAATGTGAGACGCTAAATTTCTGTTGTCTAAGCCACTCAGTTTGTGGTTCTCTGTTCAAGGGGTTCTAGCAACCTGGCTCCTTTCATATAACATAGATAAAAATAGTCACAGTGTTGAGTCTCCCGGGTAGCTGATATCCTTCTGGATTATTTTCTGTCCTTGTCCTACTGACAGCAGGAGTCAGGGTACCCAAGAGTCCAAGCATCACCTTGTATGAAACAGTGGTCCATTTGGATAAAGGCCAAGCTTGATATATTGAGAGGTACTAGGTTACACTTCAGAATCACTTGGAGAGATTTTCCAATTCACCTAGCTCAATGTCAGACTCATTAAATTGAAATCTTCAGTATAGAACTAGACACCTGTGTGTGTTCAAGATCCCTGGATGAATTTAGCACAGCCTCCAGGTTGAAAAATCAGTGCTCTACCTTACCTTGTGATCCAGATCACAAACCTCCCTGACAGCAAGCTGCCAGGAACAAAAGTCATTCTTGGGTGCATGTGTTTTTATAATTAAAATTTTAAACTAAAATCTTTCTCCCTGTCTCTCTCTCTCTCTCCCACTCTCTCTCTTCTCTTGGTGCACAGTTTCCTTTGATAGCATTCTCCTTTTTCCTTATTTTCAGTCAACCCCAAGTCCAGTGCTTTTATACTACCAACTCGTATGTATATAGAATTTATGTTTTAAAGTTTGCTTCTCTTTATAACCCAGTGAGATAAGGTAAGCAGTGTTTCTGTTTTATAGACAAAAATCTGAGGCTCAGAAAAGTAAAATGACCTTCCAAAGCCACGTAAAAGTGACCACCCTTCCTCCTTGGAAGACTGGAGGCCCTGTCCCAGGGACTCCCTCCGTCAGGCCACCACAGGTGGGCACCTGGGCCTCCCAGGGTCCGAGGCAAGTCCCAGTTCCCTGAGGTAAAGACCACACAGCTTTCTAACCCAACCATTCCTTTTTCAGGCAGAGAGAAAGATTTGCTTAAGTCTCCAGGATCCCTGAGGGTTCTTTCCACTCTCACTGAAGTAGAGGGTCTTCCAAGGCACAAAGCAAAAGCAATGAACTTCCTTCCCTCAGACTGGAAACCGCCAGGACGTTTCAACCGTGAGGTTTGTTTCATTGTTTTTGTTGTGTGGTTCGAGCTTTGGTTTGTTACCTTTAAATTTTCAGGCAGAAAAACTGACTTTGAAGGAATGTACAGTTCTGTGAGTTACAACTCATATAGAAGTACACTGGACCTCTACAATGATCGTGATGTCCAAAACAGCACAGTGTTATCATTCCGAATGCTCCCCCTTGCTGTCTTTTTATAGACGCACCCTCCCCACCACTACGATCAGTCACTGTTCTGTCCTTCAAACTATAGCTTTGTCTTTTTGAGAATTTCGCAGAAATAATCATGTAGTGTGCAACATTCAGACACTCTTCTTTGGCATGGCGTCATGCCTCTGTGATTCACAAGTTGCTATGTGTGTTAACAGTTTACTTCTGTTACGGAGTTGTATTCTCTTCTGTGGATGTACCACAGTTTGGTTAGTCATTCATCCACCAGAAGTCATGTTGACTGTTTCTTGGTTTGGGTATAGTATTAGCCAGACGTCTCATGGCTGGAACAAGATACTCAATACCCACCCTGTAAAGAAGGAGCAGTGTAATTTGGCTCAGGGCTTCAGATAGTTCAGTGTATGGTCAGCTGACTCCAAAACAGAAATGTAAAGGGCATGGCAAAGCAAAGCAAAGCTGCTCACTGAGAAGCCCAGGAGGGTAACAGTGCCAGAGAAGAAGGTTATCCACAGTCACATCACTGCAGCCCGCTCAGATCAAGAAGTATGCTTTACTATCCCCCCAGGGTGACTTTTCCAGTTGACCGTTGAGCTTAACCGTCCCAGTGAAGATGAATAGAACCTCTGTAAACATCTGGTGTTATGAGAACGCATTTATTTATCTAGGTGAAATACAAGAAGTAACATTCATTGTATGTCACATTATCTATCCATCCCGTGACAAGTTAGCACAAACTTATTCAGACAGTACACATGTATCATCTTACAGTTTTATGGTCAGATATCCAACACTAAGCTAGACTCCAGTGATCAGCAGGGCTACATTCCTTTCTGGAAGCTCGTGAGGTAAGTGTGTTCAGATTATTGGCAAAGTTCAGTCCCACACACTTGCAGATCCTGCCCTGTGGACCCCTACAGGGAAGAGGTACGGGGACATTATCATAGTCTTCTACAGTAAGTCTGCCGTCTCCTGTGAGGCACTACCAAACAAGCTGTTAAGAGTAAAGAAGTGAGACTTAGAGAGAACTGGGTCTTGGGGCTGAATCAGTGCTGCCCTCAGCAGCAAAGACAAGGGGCCCCAAGGACACCCAGTATTTTATTTGACTCCAAGTGTGAGAAATAAGAATGGTATGCTTTGAAGCCATCCAGCAGCACAGTGTGTGTCTGGAAGCATCTGGTTGGAAGCATTTGGCAATGGCTGATAAACAGGCAGGAATATCTGATATACAGACAGGTGCAGGAGACTCCTGCAGTTAGATCTCCTGTCCTACCTGCCCAAGGGCTAGAGATTTAACTCAGTGGTTCCAGCACCTGCCACACAAGTGCAAGGTCCAAGTGTGATCCTCAGTGCCAAAAAAAAAGAGACTACCTGCACAATATAGGATGCAAGCCTGAAAAAAAAAATACACTAAGAGGCAGATTTAAGAAACAGAAAATGAGATACCAGGATGACCAATGGGGGTGGAACCAAGAAAAGTTCTGGCCAGTCTAAGCCACTCATTTTTATTAGGAATCAACTGGGGTAAAGTTGAGCTATGTGCGAGGGTCGTTCTACATTCCGATATATGCAGTCATGTGGTTTCTATGGAAATTAAAGTAAACAAGGCTCATAAAGGACAAGACAAAGCATTACCAAGTTAGGAACAGAATAAACAAAATATATGGTTGTAATTAGAACATTTCCTTCTAATTAGAAGGTTTTCGTTGTGGGAATGGAATTTGGGTGTGAGTTACTCTGAGTTACAGGCTTCTCAAAATACGCCAATTGCTGGGTTAACTCTTGTTAGCCTACTTGGGACATCATCAATTTTACAGTCCTCTGCAGACAAGGATCTAAAGGAGGAAGGCCCTGTTTGTCTTGCTTGGAGTGATCGAAGGCTGGTGAGACTGGGTTGCAATTAACCAGAGTCTGCCAATGCAGGGCAGAGCTGTCTGCTACAGCCCCCTTTCCCCATCTTCAAAAACAGCAACCACAGTTGAGTTCCCTTCACGTATACCTTTCCCTCTCACCCTTATTTCAGTCTCTAATCTTCCTTCTGTTGTTACACTTATCATGGTTCAGTGAGAAAGATTATCTCCTTTAACTGTGCTTAGATTGGGCCTGGCCAGAATAATTTCACCATTTCAGAATCCATACCCCTCATCACATCTGCAAAAGCCCTGTTACCTGTGAAGGTAGCATTTATGCAAGGTCTGGAGATCGGACCTCTAAATATTTGGGGAAACATGCCTACCACAATTCAAGAAACTTCAAGACTGTTTTCTAGACCGGTATAACATTGTATGTTTCCATCAGCAGTGTTTGAGAGTTTTATGACTCCATGGCCTTGTTAGCACCTGGTATTATCAAGGCTTTTTATTTTAGCCATTCTCATAAGTAATACAGTGCTGGTTAATTCTGATTTAAATTTGCATTTCTCATGGTGAAAGATATTCAACATTTTACCTACTCTTTCTTCACGTGCAAGTACTCTTTAATGAAATGCCCTATTGTCTTTTTAAAATTGAGTTTTCTTTTTTGTTGTTGTTTTTTGTTTTTTGAGATAGGGTCTCACTTTGAATTTCAGGCTGCCCTGAGCTCACTGTGTAGCCCAGTCTAGCCTCAAACTCACAGCAGTCCTCCTGCCTCTGCCTCCAAAGTGCTGAGATTACAGGCATGAGCCACCATGCTCGGCTAAATTGAATTTTCTTGCAGCTGAGTCTTAAGTGTTCTTTATTCCGGATATAAGTCCTTTAGAAGATATGTGATTTTACAATATTTTCTTGACTAAGTCTGATTTTTCCACATTTCACCTGGGTACTACTTGCACACATAATTTCCACAGCACGTTGGGTTCTATTTAGCTTGGCCTGCACCACAGAGTAAATTCGCTTTTGGTTTCTAAGACAGTGTTTCAGATCTGGCGATGTCTCTGCTTTCTCGTGATTGTGATAGATCCAGGCTATCTACAGATCCACTCCTGTGCTCCTCTTAGAGAATACAATTCTCACCCGACCTTAAAGGAACCTAAAAAAGATGCCTAAACATATGTCATCTACAACTTCTTTTGCACGAATGTCCCTTCAGTCCAACAAACACCACGGGAACGCAGATGTGGCTTCCTTGACAGAATAGTTAGGGAGATCAACTCCTAAGAAGTCAGGTGAGCTTGGAGGAATTTTCAGAACCCTGCAGAGTTGTTTTGAAGCACAGATAGAGATTTCCCATATTACAGAACTAAGTAGCTGTATGGATACCACATTTTCTTGGGACAGTATGATTTCTGAGATATAAGGGTACCTGCTGATTCTCATAGTAAAAATGCTGAAAATTAAGCAGAGAGTGGAAACTTCACTACAAGTCTTCTGGAAATTTCTGTCTACGTCTGTATAATAAGGCAGCAACGTGGAGCTGTCTCGACAGTTATCTTCAGAAATCTGCAGTTGGCAGGAGCAATCCTAGAGAACTTGAAAATCATAAATTTCAGCTTTACCAAGAAGACCAATTTACCAGTCAGAAACCCGGCAGGAAACAGAGTCGACCACAAATGGTCCTAATGAAAGTGCTACTCATGATAGACGCTGGGGGTCTGGAAATAAGAAACGACACGGAAGCACCCAGAAAGTAGCAAGGGTTAGCGTTTAGGACCGAGGGACAGGGAAACATGTCACTAGAAACCAGTGAGAACTGGGCATTATTCTGAGGAAAAGGGTAAGGCAAGGGAAGACAGGCTGTCACAGTTAACGCTGCATGTCATTGTTGCTGTGCGATACTAGCAAAGCAGTATTTCTGGATATGTCTGGGGTAGCGTTTTGGAAGAGATGAGCATTTGAATCAAAAGACTGACTGAAGATCTGCCCTCACCCATGTGGGCCAGCATCGTCCAACCTGTTATGGGCCCAGTAAAACCGAAAGGCAGAACCAGAGCCAATCCCTTTCCTCTTCCTGAGCTGACATACCGATCTCATCCTAGGACATCAGGACTATTGGCCCTTGGGTCTCACACCCCACCGAAGAGTTCCTTCCCACTTAGCTTGCACTGACTGTCACACCAACAGCCCTCCTCATCCTCAGGAATTCACACTCAGACTCAATGACACCCCCAGTCTCCTGGGTCTCCAGCTCGTAGACCATGCATGGTGGGACCCCTTGGCCTCCATAATCAGCCTTCTTATCACCTAATTCCCTAAATAAATTCCTTCTTACCTACCCATGTTTATACACAGATACATACATAGACACAAATGTAGATAGAGATAGAGACATTGTATTGGACAGGGCTCCCTAGAGCAACAGAGTTGAATAGAAACTTACATAGGGGATTCTTAGGCTTACACAATCAGCCAGAAAAGGCCACAGTGCACCCGAGAGCCAGAGAGCCCAAGAGTCACCACTCAGTCCAAGAAGCCATAAGGCACAGAACATGAGTGATCCAGGACCAAAAACCTGGAAGTTCCCTGGAGAGTCACTGGTGTGAGTCTGCATCAAAAGGCTGAAGAAAAATAGGA
This sequence comes from Thryonomys swinderianus, assembly GCA_004025085.1. NCBI lineage: Eukaryota > Metazoa > Chordata > Mammalia > Rodentia > Thryonomyidae > Thryonomys > Thryonomys swinderianus. The sequence continues at coordinate 30,115 of PVIC010000663.1, read as the reverse complement.
ACCAGTGTCCACAGGCGATGGTGGCAAATGGTGCACCCACTCAAGCTGAATGAGCTCTTTGAAGCTGTGTCAGTTCCCTTCTTTTGCTTTTATTCCATTCAGGCTCCAAGCCCATTGGTTGGTGCCACCCGTAACCAGGTTGGGTCTTATGCCCTGTGTTTGCTGGCAAACAGGCCAATCATCTCTGGAAATAACACATCATGCTTTACTAATGTGTCTAAGTGTTTCCTAATCCAGTCAAAATGATGTATTAAAATTCACAGTTATGGTGCCGGGCATGGTGGCTCACGCCTGTAATCCCAGCACTTCGGAGGCAGAGACAGGAGGACTGCTGAGTTCGAGGCTTGCCTGGGCTACATAGTGAGTTCAGAGCCAGCCTGAACTACAAAAGCGAGACCATGTCTCAAAAAAAAAAATTTACAGTTATGAATCTAGAAGATGTAAGCACAGTATTCACTTTATTTCTCAGGAGAATCCTTACCGATACATAAGACTTATTTGTAATAGCTTGTCCAGAAATGGAGGATGTAATCCGGCCTGGTATGGTTACCATGCCATCTCTGTAATCCAACGGCTTCGGGAGGGTGAGCGGTGATGTGGAATTAATACAGCAACTGGGCTCCACATGGTTAGGAACCTTCTTCTATATTATTTACCCATATCATGGAGGTTACCGGCATTCACATAGGGCACCTTGGGATGTGATTGGATGAGAGGGTGGGCGCAGTGCTCACGACGGGATATGATTGGATGCAAAGGCAGAAGCAGCATTTAACAATGTATGATTTGTCTGTGTCACCTACATCACCTGTCTGTGTGTTGCTATGGGGTTTTGTTTTGGTTTTTTGAGACAGGGTTTTGCTTTATAGTTCAGGCTGGCCCTGAGCTCACTATGTAGGCCAGGCAAGCCTTGAATTCAGCAATCCTCCTGCCTCTGACTCTGCCTCCTGAGTGCTGGGATGGCAGGCATGAGCCACCACGCCCGGCACTGTGGTATGTGGTATTGATTGTTGGTGGGCATGAGTCACCACGCCCAGCATTGTATGCGGTTACCAGATCGAACTCAGGATTTGTGCTTGCGAGGCAGGCGCCAGAACCACTAAGGTAAATCTCCGGCCCTGCTATGGTTTCTTAAAGGGACATGGCCTCTTTTCCTCTGCCAGGAGAGAGAGAGAGAGAATAAGAAGGGTTTGACCACAGGAGGATGGATGGGAAAGGAGGAAGACTGGAGGGATTTTTCACAGACTGTCCTCTTCCCTGAGTGCAACATCATGGTCCAGTGTCTCATCCTTCCTGAACCTCAGGCCCTCACTGGTAGCACAAGAACTCATCCAAGCTACCTGCCTACCTCACTAGATTATTGCAAGCAGGGAGTGGATGTGAATAGTTTTTGGGAAGCACAATTACAGTTCCAAATAATGTCATGATGAAAAGACAATGTGGCTGATGTTGTCCTGCTTTCCAAGGAAATCTGGGCCCTGAGAGAAGTGTTTCCATTCTGTTGCTTTGGAAGTGGAGATCCTGTCCTCTTGTCTGGGTGCCACAGGATGGCTATCCGATAAGTACAAATTGATGAATGGCTGAGGGCAGCTTTGTTTTGTTTTCTTTTCATTTTTGGGAACCCTCTGATGACCACAGAGGAGAAAACTAAATTAATGCCATATGCCTATAAAAATCCCTCTGACGGCTTTTATTGTAATGGAGGATGACAGTCGTTATCAGAGCAGAAGAAACACACTGGAGCAAAAGTAGATAGCAAACACCTTTTGGGAAACAAGTCACCTCCTGTGACCTTTGCAGCTGTCCAGCTCCCTAAAGTGTGGCAGGCAGACGTGACTAGTGACAGTCTAACCAGGATTCCTCTCACTGTCAGAAGTGTGCCTCCTCCCTCTCCCTGGGCTATGCAGAATTTCAAATGTCACAGTAATCGCATTTTCCCCCAGATAACATGAAATATTATTGGAGCTTAATAAGGATGAACAAATGATCAGGTCTTGGTAATACATTATGTTAGAGAAATTAGATCCATTCCACAGGTTGCAAAGCCTCTGAATTTTCTTAACACAAATAAAAAATAAAGTAGCAAAAGCTATCATTTCTGAGTCCTTATAATGTACCCTACTTTCTTCCAAGTACATCACACCTATCACTTAATTTAATCCTTCAAGGTGGGCATAACCAGCCCCATTTACCACAAACTGATGTAAATTCATTGACTTACTCAAAGTCACATAACTTGTAGGCATGTGAATGCTCCCCACTCAAGATATATGGCCTTGGTATAATTACTTGTTTAAATCTTTAGAATGCAATAACAAGAATATCTCATTCGTGGGCCAGAGATTTAACTCAGTGGTTCCAGCGCCTGCCTCGCAAGCGCAAGGTCCTGAGTTTGATCCCCGGTAACCACATACAGTGCTGGGCGTGGCGACTCACACCCACCAGCCATCAATACCACGTACCACAGTGCTGAGCGTGCTGACTCATGCCTGTAATCCCATCACTCAGGAGGCAGAGGCAGGAGGATTGCTGAGTTCAAAGCTTGCCTGGCCTACATAGTGAGCTCAGGGCCAGCCTGAACTACAAAGCAAGGCCCTGTCTCAAAAAAAAAAAAAAATCTCATTCATGATGATGAACACTGCATTAAGTAACGTCAGTATTGTGCCGTGATGTAATGACGTTCTTGTTATATAGCAATAACTTAAAAGTTTTCTAGAGAGCCAATAGGAGGTATGTTGATATTTATATAATACATAGGAAGATGTCTGTTGTGAGGAATCAGGTTATGCAACCATGGCAGCTAAGTCCCATGCTCTGCCATCCGCAAGCTGGAAAAACAGGAGGGCTGCTGCTGTAGTTTCTGTGATTGAGTCTGAAGATCTGCAGACCAGGAGAGCCAAGTCCCAGCCCCATTCCATCAGGGCAGGATGTTCCAAGTCTAAAAGAAAAGGACAGAGAGAAAGAACTCTCCTAGTCCAACTTTGATTCCGTTCAGGCCCTTAATCATTTGGATCTGACGCATCCAAAGAGCAAAAAAGCTGTCTGCTCCCGTCAGCCTACACCACCCACCATTACTCCCATCCAGGATCTCACCACAGACACACTAAAACATAGTGTATAATGAAAGATCTGGCCTGCATGGCCCAGTCAACTTGACTCATAAAGTTAACCATTGTGCTAAATGGTGCTTTGCCAACAATATTGTTTTCTAATTGTATTATTGTAGACCTGGTGGTCTACGTCTGTCTAGCATTTCCAGATTGCCTCAAAAACCAAAGCTCATTATCAGCATAGTGATACTAAAGTCAAAAACATGCTCAGTGTCTTCCCTTGGGACGTTTTTCAACATCTTGCTCACTTAATTCATAGCTAGAATTGTAACTACAGGAAATATTCTTGGGAAAAGGCGAGGATGCATGTTATTAATTCAGAGATAGAGAATTGCTGCATAATGATCAGTAAAGAGCTGACAATAATAATAATTTAGTACCTAAAAGGTCCAATTAACAACTGCTATCTTTCTAGGAAGTATCTGTGATAGAGTCACACCAGCAAAGCTTAAACCATGAGCTGAAGTCATATCACTGGACTCTCCCATACCAAACTCAGCAACAAGAGAAACCAAATCTCAATATGAAACAAAAGCAAAAGGATATATGAATATGCACCTATATACGCACAGATGCACAGTTGAGACTCACACTTTTACTTACTAATGTGCCAGCCTCTCACCTTCAGGTTTGAGGAAGTTGGAAAGAGCTGAGCTTGAAACGCAGCCCTGCCACCTACTACCCTTGTGATCTTGCATCAAATATTCATTTCTTAACTCAGCGCCTTCTCCATTAGCCATAAAACCAACGCAGAAGACTTAAAGGTTAAGAAAAGGACCCAGCTCTATATCTGCACTTAATAAGGCTTTCACACATATCCCTTTCCTTTCCATCTTCCATCCCCTACTTTGATAAAGGAAAAACAGAGCTTTCCTTAAATAGTTACTGTTTGATGATGACTGAAAGATGGCAGTCTCTTCCTGTAAGATGCGAGCTGAAGTAAGAGGACCATGAGACCTATCAAGTCTGCTGGTTGTCACGATACACTGAGTCTTTTTACCCTCTTACAACAAAATAAGTCCTACCCAGAAAACGAGTTCTAAAATGATTTTAGAAGACACATCCCCCAAATGTGAGCCCTATTTGGTGTTTTTTTTTTTTTTTTTTGCTCCAAAATATCTTATTTTCAGGGAAACAGGGAGTGGTGCAGTGGAAGAGAAAATAAATTCAGTTGCGATGACCACTCATTGATGCATCTGTAAGTTGAAGTCCTACTGCCTTTGTGTAATCACCTGCTTCCAACCCTCTCTAGATGCTGACACTAAAACATAGATGAATTTCTGACCAAAAATATCAGTTAAACAAGTAGCTTCAGGAAAAATACCTCCTACCTAGTGAGTAATATGAATAAGAATGTTCAATATAAAAACAGTGTGTGAAAAAAAAAAAGCTCTAGCTACATTTCAAGCTAACATAAGTACAGAAAAAAGGTTTTGAGAGTTAACGGTCTTATGATATTAATACTTATAAAACTCATCAAATTAGAAGAAACTGGGGTGACTTAGTGTAGTAAATCAAATCAGGCTGCATTATCAAAGAATAGATATGTAAGGGAAATATGCCCTTAATGAAATCCATGTGAGGAAAATACAGTGTCCCAAATTCTAAAGGAAGTCTGATGTTTAGATCAAAGGGACACAGAAGTGTTACAAGGAAGCCAATTTGGCGATTAAAAAATAAATTCCTGGCTTACAAAAAGAGGAACTAAAACGACAAGATCATTTTATGTGTGTGGGAGTTCATGGTATTTGGAGATAAGCAAGTCTAATGAAAAATACACAAAGCCCTGGTGATTTTGCCCACTGGTTAACATTTCCAAGGCCATGAAGATTTAAAAATGAATGGCTGTACTGTCAGGTAAACCCCCAATAACTATCTGTTTCCTTCCTCCTTTTTGTGTGTTCGTTCTTTTTTCCTCCACTTCACAGCTTTCACTTCCTTTTCACAGAATGCAAAAAACAAAGGAGAAGAGTCAGCCAAGAAACATTCAAAACTACCTGAAAGACCCTCAATAAAAGAGGTTATTCTTTGAATCAAAAGAGACAAAAAAAAAAAAAAAAAAACACAAAATCTGTCTTCCGGGGGGAGCCTTCGACCCTGTGGACTAAGGAACACAGTGATGTCTAGAGTTGCCTTACGCACATTTGTTACGGGTCCTGATGAGGTCTGTGCCCCTCTCTTGGGAAGAGGCTCGCTGTCCTCAGTCCACAAGGAACGGTGACTCCCTTCCAGCTTGTGTACAGGAGTCAGCACTATCACTCATGGGGAAAATGACAGGCCCAAGGAGACGCGAGGAGTGGGAGGCCTGTCCACAGGCACAAGGCCTGCCCAGAAGGTAATTTACTGTGTTGGAGCTGGCCACGCCTCTGCAGGAACCGAGTGAACTCTTGGGCTGTCAGGAATCTACACAGCCGCGTATATGCTGAACTGCTCTCCTCCCTCGGTTCTGGCCAGCAGAGCTGATAGGCAGCACTGCTGACTATTATTTCTAACTCCAGGTCTCTATGGAGCCCATTCTCAGGACGCCAGAGATCCTGACAAGTTGCAGACCTCGCAAGCGAACCCAAATCTGGCCCGTCTCAGAGATGGATGAAATACCATCCCCTAGCTGGCTCTCTTTCCTTCCTGGATGCATTCAGGAAACGCACTGTTGTGCCACTGACAGAGCTCCCTCCCAAGGTTGTGAGGCTGCAGTGAGAACACATCCACATTTCCTCTGGGGGATGCTGGCTGCCAAGAACCCAGAGAGGGAGAAGGGGTGTCTGGGGGGTGGGGTGGGGAGGATGCCTGCAAGGGAAAGAAGTTCCTGCCCTCCAGCACCGTCAAATGGGAGTTAGACAGAAACTCAATGAAAACACTCAGTAGACAGCAAACTTTCCTAACCATCTTTAGGGCAAACACGTACAAGAATTAAATATCATGGCTCTGACAGAGTAGCACCGAACGGTAGATCTATTGTGGCAACCTCTATATTCAGTGTGCTAGATGTCACGCTGATCTCCATGCACACACTGTCTCAGCCTTCACACTATCCTAGCATCCATATGGTCTTCAACTCCATTTTGCTCGTTGGGACACTGAGGCCGTGAGATTCTTCAACTGTAAGACCCAAGGACAGTGAGCGTTGAAACCAAAAGCAGAGTAGATGTTGCCTCTCCATGCATGGAAGGTGATCCATTGCTCGCCGAGATGTTTAGCACGCCGCAGCATTCAGTCAATAATAATGACAATGTGTGTCAACGAGACAGAATAAGGTCAGTGCTAAATTAATAGAGACCTGGCAATAACCAGCTGTGTAACTTTGGATGAGCTGTCATGAAGTCTCGGGGTCACGTTATCCTTGTCTGGAAAGAAGAGTTTAGACTTCACGCTCTCTGGGTAACAGGACATGATGAATCAGTCCTACAGGAGCCAACTTTTAAAATAAGTCATGAATCGAGTCTAACCTAAGTCCGCACTGTAACAGACCCAAACCCCAGCCATCCGACTGCTTCTCTCTCCCAAGCGCAAAGATCCACGTACCTTCCTCTTCCAACAAATACTGTGGCTTGGCTGGAGAGAACAGTGCCATTGACAGAAGGGCCTTTAGTCACAGTGGCTTTTCCGTTCTCAGCAACCAGATGATGCCATTTGTCTCAGTCAGAAACATTGCAGCCACTCTTGACTTTATAAGAGCCCGAGACAGAATTTTCTCTCTGCTCAGTCTGATGGCTTTTTCCTGGCAACTGAAATGAAGAGACATTTTCCACCAAAATGACCACATAAGGAAGGGGGGGGGGAAGCTGTCAAAATGTGCTCAGAGCAAAATCATGATCTTGAATGTTTTCAGACATTCCTTTTCTTTCCTTCAAAAAGAATCCTATCCCCCCCCCCTTAAAGGCGTTAAATCTGAATGCTTGGTCAGAATTCAGTGGACTGTAGAATTAGCTGCTTTTATGTCCATTCTTCCCCTCTCCTGACCTTACTCACCCATCTTTCATCCTTTTCTCAGACACCATCTGGTTCCAGACCTGTTCATTCTTGTCATCTACCCCGACTTGGTTCACGCTGTCTCCTCTGGAATCATTTCCCAATTCCCTCAGGCACAGGTCAACCCTTTCTAAAAGGATGCTTGATGCCAGAAGCCACAGTTCATCTCTCCCCTTCGCATTCTCAGTACCTACCAGAGCGCCTGACCAAGCTAGCTATCAAGCACGTACTGGGCAGAGATGTTGAAAGGTTACCTCAAAATATCAAGGAAAATATTATATAATAAGATAAACGCAAAGTAAATTATGAGACCATATAGTTTTCATGAAGGTTATTGGGAAGTCTGTAGGCAGATAATAATTATACTGATGACCACTTTTCTTCATTAGATTTCATGAATCTATGTCTCAAACAAATATCGTGTAAGTGGAAACCCAAGACAGTTTATCTGGGAAAGAGAAAGATGGATTTCCTGAAAATCCAAACACAGTTGCGTCAGAACTGACAAGCGGGTGAAGGGATCAGCCCTCCCCTCCACAAGCCTTTGGAGAACCAGGCTGACCGTCATTGCCCTAGATCTGAGACATGGAGCCAGGCCATGCTCACGTTACATGCCCCAGTTGGAAGCAAATGGTTTAGCGTGAAAGTATGAAGGTTTTGTTGTAAAGTAAATCTTGTTTAAAATACAGCTATACAGAAAATTAAATTCACAGCATTACTCTTCTGGCATGGGGCAATTCTGTGGGCCTGTTCAGATAATTTTGTTTCTTAAAGAACACATGGCAGAGAAAAACTATGAGACAGTATATTTGCAGCCTTAGTAGGAGAGCTCAGTGGAAAGCGTGACAGCCAATTCAGCCTTGCCTAGGTTAGAATCTTTGTTTTTCCTCTCCAAAGCTCTTTGGTCTTGGTCATGCACTGTATTCCTATGGAGAAGAGTGGAGAAAATGACATTTATGATATATTGTTGAAATAGGAAAGATTAGATTTGGTCCTAATTAGACTTGGTCCACACAATAGACCATTAGAGAAAAAGAACTGATAGGTAATGTTGTAGTTTGAATCGTAAATGTCCCCAAAGACTCAGATATTAAAGGCTTGATCGGTAGCCTATGGCATTTTTGGGAGGTGGTGGAACCTTCACAAGGTGAGGCCTAGCCAAGGAATTATGTTGTTGGGCCCTTAAAGGGTATGTGGGACTCCTATTCCTCTCTCCCTCTCCCTCTCTCTCTCCTTCTTCTCCCTCTCTCCCTCCCTCCCTCCCTCTCTCTCTCTCTCTGTCTGTCTCTGCCTTTCTTCTCTGAGCAGCATGAGGCGACCAGTTTGCTCAACCGTGTGCTCCCATCCTGATATACTGCGGCATCACAGGCCCAAAAACAATGAAGCCAGCTGCCTGTGAGCTAAAACCTCTAAAATTATGAGCCAAATACACCTTTCTTCCTTTACATTTATAATCTGATTTTTTGGGGTCACAACAACGGAAACCTACCTAAAATAGGGAAACTTCCTTACATGAGAAGCCATTGGTCAAATTTCCAACTGGAAGTTTACTGTCATAATACACTGGTTTTAGAAAGTTATCACAAATGTAGGAATTCTCAAAAGTTGAAATGTCCATTGAGACATTCATTGTAATTCTGCAAATATTTATTGAGCCCTTAGTGTGCAGTGAGTACTGTTCTGAGCCCTGAGGAAATGGAGAAAGACAAGATGGACAACTTCTACCTCAGACAACTCACAACCTGTCAAGAAAGAAATTCATTGAAAATGTACATGCAGGTGTGATGAGATCCAGAAAGGGCGACAGGGGAGTTCACACGCACTGTTTCTGATCTACACTGTCAAGGACGCTCCTTTCTGACAAGGGCCACTGTGCTGCAAATGAATGAATAAATAACAGTAAAACAGTGGGTTTTATATTTCTTCCAAGTACTCAGCTCCACTTCCCTACTATACACCAACCCTTGAAGAAACAGAGGTAAAGAGAATATAAAGAGTATTCTTCTAAGGCTCAAAACCTACAGAAAATGTACAAGATAACTTGTACAGCGGCCAAATAATACTCTAAATGAAGGAGCTTTGGAAAGAGAGCAGGAAATGGTGGATCTGTTGCCAAAGAAGGATAACAGTGTGCCAAGGAGGAGATCCAGCACCACAGGTGGGTGACAGTTTTCATGCTGTCCCCTGAGCTTTTATGCAGTGGATATAACTGATGCTTGCAGCACCAGCTGGTATTGTTAGCAATTTGAAGGATAAATGTAATACAGTGATGCCCTCTGCGAATAAATAAAGCTGATGAAGAAATTAACATGTCCAAAAATAAATCCATCATCTGCAGACTTGTTCACATCTCCTTCACATGGTGAGGTTTTCTAAGAGCTAGAAAGAATACAGCAGTGAATGTACAGGTGTGATAGCCAGGGGAAAGGTCAGTGTCCCCTCCCCAACCTCGTATCCCAGTGAGAGATCTTCCACTTGCAGAGCCCTTTTCTGGTTTCCAAAGTATGTTCACATTATAATTTAATCGATTCTTCTTAACAAGTCCTGAAGACAAGGAGTCAAGATCTTTCTTCCCACTTTCTAGATGAAGGAGCCAAGATTCGTGGGACCAGGTTATTTCTAGAGTCATGGAGCTGGAGAGTGATGAAGGAGATAATAGAACTGTGTTCTGATCTGATCTTCACAGTGATGATTGTCTACAAATACCCTGCAACCTCTCCTCCCAAAAGTATGGAAGTGGTTTGATCTTGGAATTCAGGCAAAAGTTTATAGTTAGCCACAATCAGAGTAATCTCTGAAAAACAGGCACTAACTAAAGGATCTCCATACTAGCAACAAAGTATACTCTTTATAATCATCAGCCCACAAAACTAAAACTCATCTCTCACAAGTGCAACAGAAATATGAAAAAACAAGATTAAAATGCCTCACCCTCCCCCACCTCCTCCAAAACAGATCCATGGGACATCAAGTTGGAGGAAATCAAAAGTCACAGAACCAAGTTATTCAAAATGAAAAGAGAGGAGGTAAGAAAATAAATAAGGCTTTCAGCCAGCTCAAAAAAATGACAGAACTAAACATATAATGGACAGAATGAGCCCTTAGTTTACAGAAGATGTTAATAAAAAAAACTAGCTGAATTAGACACAATGACTATCTTCTACTACCTCAGAACAATGCTCCTTAAACTACAATGTGGACAAATAGGCGTCAAAATGCAGAATGGGATTCCTAAGACTTTGTTGGGACCTGAGATTTGTGCATGTGCACTGATTCTGTGACTGATGCTACGGTGAAAGGGCCTCCTTCATGATGAAAGTTAAACCTAGTCTGTGTTTCTCAGAAGAAACTATCTCAAATGGTTCTGAAAAAGATGAGCTTCTCTGCTTTTCAAAATACCAAGCCACAGTCCTCAACAAATTTTGCCTAACCACAACTTATTCCTACATGATACGTCAGGTGCTGGGACAATCTCCTACTACAGTACATCTATTACAGCCCTTTCTCTTTTCTCTGTCTCTTCCACTCCTTTTCTAAGTCTTTCTCAGTCTCTGAGTCTAAATCTGTCAATGACTATCACTCTCATGCTTAACCACCAAACCGTGTCTTTGAATTTACAAGGATAAATTTGGGTGTTTTCCAACACACCAAACAAGTTTTTTTTTTTATTTAATGGATACCAAATGGACATTTCTGATGCTAACTGCTTGGGTTACATCAGACTGTATAGATTACAAACTCAGTCCTGCAAGGCCATTGCCAACTTCAGTAATCAGTCACAAATCTTAGTCTACCCATACTTCTGACAGACCACTTACAAATTATGGATTATTACAATCCCCTCCCCAGATCTAACAATTTTCTCGAACAGCTCACTAAAGTGAGAAAGTGCCTTAATTACTATTACCAGTTTATTAAAAAGGAAGCAACTTAATGGAAGTACTAAATTGGGTAAAGTATGGGGAGGGGTATGTTTAGAGCTCCCAAGCCCTTTCCAGACACACCACCTTCCAAACATCTGATATACTTACCTTTCGAGAAGCTTTCCGAACCCTGTTCTTTAGGGGTTTTCAAGGAGGGTTCATTACATACACATAGTGGATGTAATAATTGACCATTGTCAATGAACCTACTTCCAGCCCCTCTTCATCTCAGAGCTACACAGAACACCCAGCTACCATTTATCTCAGTAACATACAAAATATTCATCACTCTAGAGATTCTAGAGCTCTTAAGAGCTGTGATCCAGAAACCAAGGATAAAGGCCAAATATGTGTTTCAGGCTGCGTAAGTGATTATTCACAGTTTGCATTGTCCACCATGTCCTTACCCCTGAACAAAGGTGAGCTCACCATGTTATCTTTCAATGTCATCAGCAATGACAAATCATCCTAACAAGTCATCGATCAATACCTATTTAAGTACTCCAGTCTATTCAAAAAAGCACTGTTTTTAGGGATAACCTGGATATAAATGAGCCACAAGATGATTTGAGACAAAAACAACATGACATTATGGAATAAAAGTAGAGGGTACTTATGAGATTTAGGACACATTACCTTAAAATATTCTACTTTGGCATACTGAAAATGACAAAGGAAGGTCTCTTTGATTTCCCTTCTATTCTCCCCTAAATTAAGTCATAAACCCTACAAAGAGTATACAAATGATCTTAGTTGTCAACTTGATTTTCTTGAGAGATATTTAGGAAATTAGTAAAGCACATTCATGAGTGGGTCATGGAAGCCTGGCCTTGGGGATTATATCAGGTTCCTAGCCACTTCCTCTCTGGTGGTCTTTTCCTGCTCTTTTTTTTGCATGCCATGATGTTAGCAGTTTTCCTCTTCCTGTCTTTCCAACATGATGTTTCTTCCATAAAATCAACTGAGCATGAACGGAAACCTCTGCAACCAAGAGCCCAAATAAACCTTTAAGTTGTGTATATGAATATTTTTTCTAGCAACAAAAAGACCAATATAGAAAACTGGTGTGCAGGAAATGAGATTGTTAGGGCCAGGGAGTTAGCTCAATGGTTCCGGCATCTGCCTGCCAATAGCAAGTTCCCAAGTTTGATCCCAGGCACCACATACCACAGTGCCAGGTGTAGTGGCTCATGCTTGTAATCCCAGTACTTGGGAGGCAGAGGGAGGAGGATTCCTTTGAGTTCAAGGCTAGCCTGGGCTACATAGTGAGTTCAGAGCCAGCCTGAACTACAAATGAGACCCTGTCTTATAAAACTAAAAGAGGAAGAAGCAGAAGAAGGAGAAGGAAGAAGGAAGAAGAAGGAGGAGGAAGAAGGAGAGAAATGATGTTGTTGTGACTATACCTGCCTATATAGTTCAGAGGACTTTGGAGCTGGTTGTCAGGAAGGATTTGAAAAAGTTTGGATAATCAAGCAGGAAAAACACAGCTGTATGTAATGGGTGATTCTACCCTAAGTTCAGAAAACCATATTGATGTAGACAGTAAATTGTGCTCGTGAGATTTCAAATGGGAATGAGAACTCTGTTGAAAATTGGACTAGAGGCTATGAATGTTACATTCTTGTAAAAAAAAAAAAAGTCTACATTTTTTTCCATGTCCTAAAACTGTGAACTATGTAAGGCCAGTTTAAAAAAGTGACAGACTTATTGACCTGGCAGAGCAAATTTCAAGATAGCCCAACATTCGAGCTGTGTCAAGGATACGTTTGGCTGCTTTTAGCCAGATATATAGTGAGAATCAGAAGCAAAGGCAAGAGCAGAAGGATTTAAGAATTTTTCAATTTGGCCAAACATAAACACACAGTTCCCAGCTGTATCAAGGAAGTTGTGGTTTCTGAAGAAATTAGTGCCATTTAAAACATACCAAATATTTTGAACTGGTACAAGAATAAAAATAAACCTTAAAGTCATCCCAGGAATCAGCAAGACCCCAACTATTGCAGGATCAGGAGCACAGAGATGTCAATTTTTCATCTGAGAAGACAGTCACCGTGTCCCCTGCTCAAAGACAGCCATGTAGGGACTTGGTTTCCTGGATTTCATTTCACTGTGCTCAGCTGTACAGGCACTCAGAAGTCCCTGAAGCCACAGTCCAAAGGGTACTGGCTACTCATCAAGTTGGAAGCAGGTTTTGGCACGGTCCTCATATTGCTGGTTTCACAGGCATCCAGAGTCCAAGAATGATGGATATGGAGACTTCCAACCAGATTTTAAAATAAGGCCTAGGAGGCCAAGCAAAATGAATTACAGTGTCAGAATCTCTGCCAGGAGTCCCTGAGAAGACAATTCGTGAAGCTACAAGAAAGAAGCAAAAGCTGCAGTAGAGACCTCTGAGGAAGTGGGAGACGCCAGGAACATGAACCGTCTGCCAAGAAAAGCCTCACAGTGAGCAGGGGCCAGCCCAAGAGAGAAGCCTTCTGGGCTACGAGGAGTAAAGTCACAGATCCCTCAGGAACACACATCTCCCCACCACGTGCTCTAGGAGCTGGACTCATAACTACAAAATTTATATTTGCTCTGTTGGGTGTTGCCTTTGCTTTGGTCCTACTCCTTTTTATTCTCCATGTTTCTCCCTCTCAGAATGAAATGGTTTTCCCTGTGAAACTGTACCTTGGGAATATGTAATTTGGTTTTTGAATTTTACATGGGTTGACAGCTAAGCATTTGCCTTGAATCTCAGAGGAGACTTTGGATTTAGACGGTTGAGCAATGCTAGAATCATTGAGACTTTGGAGAAAGGGATTAGTGCATGTGAGGTTGTACACAGGATAGTTATATCAGGTAAGGCAGGATTTTGACCCTGTTATTGTCTGTATTTAGAGTTTAGGGCTTAAGATTTGTCAGGATGTAAAATTGACAGAACATGATGATTAATCTTGATAGTCAATTTGGTTGATTTAAGGGGCACCTAGAAAGCTGGTAAAGTACGCTTCTGGTTGTGTTGGGTTACTCGTGCAGGGGTGACTTTGAGGACTACGTGCAGTTCCTACCCCTTCCTCTCTGTTTATCTTTCCATTCTCTGCCTCCTGAATCACTTGAGATGGGCAATTTCCCCCCAATTCCACCCTACCCTTCAATCATGATGTTTTTGCCATGAAGCAAACTGACCATGGACTGCAACTTTTGAAACTGTGAGCCAAAATAATTCCATTCCTCTTTTAAACTGTGAATTTTCCCTATGTAATGGAAAGACTAATACAGATATTTTCCCTATGTAATGGAAAGACTAATACAGATATTTTCCCTATGTAATGGAAAGACTAATACAGATTATTTATGACCCTGCTCTGAAGCAGCTCATGACCTTCATATGAGAGGTGCCCTCCCTAGTCCAAGAGGGAAGGGATATGTTATTTCCTAAAATGAAGGGATGAAGGGACAGTGCGAAGTATGTGAATATATAGACCTCCTGTTTTCACCAGTCTACTATCATTAGATCATGTTTCCTTTCTTTATCATATTTCTCCACAACCATTCATTTTGCAGGCCCATTGTGAAATATACTTAGGTGTACCTTCTACTTTGGTTATTTCCTTACAAAGGTTTTGGTGTCACATGAAACTTATTAAACAGGTGCACATACAGACAAGTGCCTCAGTGATCAGTCCCTACCCAGGTATCACCCTCCACCACAGACGTCACGCTCCAGGGAGCACCACTGAACTAGATTCAATTTATAATACATCAATTTCTTCTTAGGATTCTGTCTTTTCCAGACATCTCCTCTCTGCTTAGAATTTCCTGTCCCCCTCTGTACTAGCTACTTGTTGAATTTCCATTAATCTTGTTTGACTTGTCTTTTTTATTTTTATGTATTCACCATAGAGAATTGATCAGATGTTCTTTTCTGATCTTCTCTTGTATTCACTGATCCTGTATGGATTTTTTTTTTTTTTTGAGACAGGGTCTTGCTTTGGATTTCAGGCTGGTGCTGAGCTCACTATGTAGCCCAGGCAAGCCTCAAACTTGGCAATCCTCCTGCCTCTGTGTAGAATTTTTATGACATTCTATTGTGACTAATTACTGGCCCATCTCTTTCCAACAATTACAGTCTGAGTTTCCTAAAGATATATATTGTCTTAGCGTTTGCCACCATATCTAGCACATAGGAAATGCTCAATAATTGTTTAGTGAATGGATAAACATAGGAAAAGTGAATGAATGGGCATTTTAAAACTAGCCCCAATCTGATGCTAGAATAGACTTGATGACAATTTTCTGAGGTTTGAAGTTTAAACCCACAGATGTTGAACAAATCAGTGGGATCTGCATAATGACATAAATAGCCAAGTCATAATAACGTTATGATGAACAGGCATACATTCCAGCATGTTTCTAATAAATCCAGCCAACAGTGGAATAAAAATCACATTCTCTTTATTGAATTCATACTATAATAACCAGAGCCTTAGACTTGTGGAAAGCAAACCAAGATGTTTATGGGCTGGTGGTTCTTAAATCTGGGTGCATATTGAAATCACCTGGGAAGCTATTTAAACAATTAGACACCTCAGGCCCTAACAGTTAAATAAGAACCTCTTGAGGGCTCCAGCAGGCGGCGTGAGTTAGAAACAAACTCTCCAGATAATTTGAATATACAGATAAGGCAGAGAACACCGTGGAACTTTTTCAGGAATTGTGCATGGAGGGAAGCACTCCAGACCTCTAGATGGAGGTAGGAAAATGTGGTTTCCCTCAAAATAAAAGTGACCGGTGGAACATTCTATGCTTTAAGAAGACTGCAGGAGGAGCAGGACTAAGCAAACAGTGAGACTCAAGATTATCAATTCGAGGGCGGAAAAGTCATGGGAGCTGCTGGAAATTCAGTCTGGGACTGTGTGGAGGCCTGTGGCAAAGAGCACAGGCCAACTGGGTTTGGAGAAGCTGATCCGTTTGGTTTTCCTCCTGACTCTTCCTTCAGTGTGGGAAATGTGTGATGCATACATAGGTTATGACTGCTCCTCTACCCCCCACTGAACTAAGGGTAGAGATCATGAGCTTCAAACAGTTGGAGTTTAATAAGACAAGGGGCACACATCAAAGTCATCGTGGAAGGATCTGAAATAAAACACTGCTCGGGAGATAGAACCTGGTTTTTGATTGTTCACTGTCATTCCCATCAGTGATTTCCAGGGCTCCGTTCTAGTTAACTCTAATTTACCCAACACAAAAGCAAATAAGAAAGATCAGGAGCATCTTCTCACATTCAGAATGCCTACTTTGGGGCAGTTCATGACCAAGGTGTTCCTAAAGAAACCGAAGCGTATCATTGGAGACCAGCGTGGAAAGGACTGAATCCATGTAGGATAGGGACAGCAAACAGGCCACGTTCTGCTCACAAAGCCAGCATCTGTTCCGCATTTCCAACTGGAAAGCACACATTCCCCATCCAGCTCCATCAGTTTACGCCTTAGAACACTGAGAAGGCTGTGACAGAGCTGCTTTGCCCCCGCCCATGAGTTGGGTCAGCCGTTTACAATTGCTAAGATTCATTTAGAAAAATATTTAATAAAAAAAAATCTTTCAAGGAAAATTTTTTTAAAAATGACTTGGAGATGTTTGCGGATAGGAACATGGCGCATGTAGCTAATATCCCATCCATGCCAGTGGCCATTTGCCATACTGTTTTGGGTCTACATCTGCTGCTGGTTAGCAAAAATTCCATTCACAGCTGTCCAGATGAATCAAATGTCCAATTAGCATTTTTTGCTTAGTGACAAGACTGCTCAGAACAAAACTTTTTTAAAAAGAGAGCATAATGGAACAGAGTTTTATTCATATTCTTGTTGAAAACAGCACTCTGAATTCTTCAATGTTTTTTAAAAATATATAGGAAGTTACCCAAGTAGTCCAAGAGGGTTTTCACCAACCCTACCCCAGTGTAGTTAAGTTCAGAGAATTTCCGTTCACCGTGTGCATATTTTCCTGATGAAAAATCTGAGTCTATTCTTGCCCGTTCCTCAATTCTGAAAGGTCGTCCACATCCTAAATGTGTAATTTACTGTGAATGGAAGATGGAGGGACCCTTTGCTAATAAAAACCATCTCCTGCTTTCAGTTTAAACTCCTAAGGTGACAGCAAAATGAACTTGGCTCAATATGCATATTTCCTTTAGTGGTGAGAACCAGACTTTCTTTTATACTTATATGTTCAGGTGGGTAAAGGTACTAGGCAAAATAACTGGCATTCCAGGTCCAAAACACTCTGTAGGACAGTCCAAGAAGGAATTAGTTTAAAATTGTTTCAAATATCTTTCCATTTTTTTCACAAAATAAAATGCTACTTAGCCTCTGACTGTGGCCCAGTATCAACCTATGCCTCTCTCCCGTTGGCTCTTATTCCTAGATACACAGACCTACTTCAGTTATTTCCCTCAGTGAGCCAACTTCCTCTCTACCTCAGGACCTTAGCACATGCTGCGTCTGCTAAAAATTTTCCTACTTCTGTCTTTGAAAACTTTACTTCCTCTGCTAGTCCTTCCTCAGGGATATCTATCTAGTCCCACCTTCCTCCTGTTAAAAAGCCTTTCTGATGGGGGCCGGAGGGTTAGCTCAGTGGTTCCGGTGCCTGCCTCGCAAGCGCAAGGTCCTGAGTTCGATCCCCGGTAACCACATAGAATGCTGGGCATGGAGACTCGCCCACCAACAATCAACACCGCATACCACAATGCCGGACGTGGTGGCTCACGCCTGTAATCCCAGCACTCGGGAGGCAGGGACAGGAGGATTGCTGAGTTCGCGGCGGCTTGCCTGGGCACCATAGTGACTCAGGGCCAGCCTGAACTACAAAGCGAGACCCTGTGGCAAAAAAAAAAAAAAAAAAAAAAAAAAAAAAAAAAAAAAAAAAAAAAAAAAAAAAAAAAAAAAAAAAAAGCCTTTCTGATACCCTTGTCTCTTTTCTTTATACCAATTACTACGGTTTTCAGGAGATGTTTTTCCTTTGCCTTTGTTTCCCAGTAAGTCTCCAGAAAAGCAGAGCTTAAGAGCCTACTGTTCGCCACTGCCTACCACGCTGCCTTTTACCCGAAAACACCTTCATACATATCAGAAACCTGAAGACTAAACGGAGCTCAGTTAACTCATGATTGGACCGCACCATGCTTCACAGGGGGTCAGGCATTCTTTCCCCAGGGGCAGCCATGGAAAGACTCTCAGGAAGTCCTCTCCAAATCAGGATCCGGCCTTTGCGGAAAGGAAGCACAAACTTTCAAGAGAACTTAATAACTGTCATTTGTACAGTGCTTTATAAGTCACAAAGTAGTCCCTTGGGTTTTTATCCTATTATCTTTTCTATGTTTTGGGGGGAAAAAAACAGACACAGAATCTATGCACCTTCTTAGTTGTCCAAGACAACAAATTAATAGAGGGCAGTAGAAGGTCTCAAAGACAGGCTGGCAGGTTCCTAATTTCCCGATCTTGCCTCTCCTACCCCGCTCCCCTCCTCATTTGTCTCCCTGTCTTGTAGATGAGTTACTTCTGCCAAAGTCTGGCAGTGATTTTTGGAGGAATCCACCCTGAAGGAGAAATAATCCAGTTTAGTTTCAAATGTGATTGAATGTACAGCTAAATTAACTTGCTAGAGCAAATCCATTTTCAGAGAACATTTTTAACAAAAATGTTAAAAAAAAAACCCCTGATGCTTGTGTTAAAAACAAAATGATTCAAAACAAATAAACAAAGCAGGCCATGGAAGAGGGGAAGAGCACAGAGGTTCCTAGCTCTCTCCGACCCAGGTGGCAGTTCTTTGCCATCCATCTTAATAAGGATGCTTGCAGGAAGGAGACTCATCTTTTTCTTTTTTCTTTCCCCCTCTCTCTGGAGACAGTTTTGCATATGCTTCATTTAATGGAAGTTCCCCCATGGTCAAAATTATGTTCTATTCGCTGTCATTTCCCCATGCCAAAGTTGATTTTTTTGACAAGCTGTGCAGCTAACTCTGCAGCCCAGATGTTTCCATGGCAGCACGTAAGCCGTGGCTGCAGGAACAACCTTCCCCTGCACTGTCACGTTGGTGTTTAAAGTGGTAATTACAAGAACAGTTTTTAAACTCAGCTAAGCTTTCTTATTTTCGTACGACGATTGTGCCATTTTTATTTAAATAATAAATGTCTATTTTAAATTATTACTTTTATTCAAACAGTACAGATTAAAATTAAGGAAAGAAGGAAGAGAGAAAAAAAGGGGGAAAGATAACAGAGGAGAAGAAAGACACCAAAAGACAAGAGTGATGTTCGTTGATACCACTGCCTTGCGTTATTAACAAAAATAAATTTAAAGATCCAATTTCTTTTTCAGTATTAAAAAAAAAAGTCTTGGTAATTACAGCGTCCCTTATTCCCATCATTCCCTTATCCTCCAATTCTCTCCTCAGCGTGCCTAGGAAATTTGAACACATTCCAGGAAAGAAAGCGCTAAGGTCAGAGAGAAGGAAATGCACATTGCAAAGAGGATCCGAGATAAGTCTCACTGTGTGTCTTGCCTTATCTGTCTTTGCTTCCTCCGCAATTTTTCTTCAGGATTTAAGTTTGGGGGAGGAAGCCACGCTCCAAGAGAAACAACCAGCCAGGGTGAGCGCGTGAGAACACAGATAACTGTTGTCCCCAAATACAACTTGCAACAAACTTAGTCTGAAGCATGTTTCCTCACGCTCCGAGTGCTTCTTGTGTCGCAAGATCACTGGCAGGAACAGTAAGCAATTATCTGAGGGGGTAATCACCTCCGCATCATGAAATCCCTTTCTCTTGACCTAATATCATTTAGAGTAGCATAAATGACTTATCTTTAACTTGTTCAGTATAATAAAGATGCTTAGATATGAACACACATGTGTATATACGCACCCAGACACACGCCCAGAGCCCACTCAAAAGCTAACGCACTTCAACCCCAGTCCAAATCCTCTTCCCCACTCAAATCTCCTCTCCTCTGCCACTGGCTCAGCTCTTTGCACCATCTGTTCCTACGGCCTCTTGATCCTGAGTCACATGGACACAACTCTCATTCCCCAGACCTAGTCACTCAGGTGCAGGAAAGTCCAGGAGAAAAACAGAGGAAGCCTAAGCAGTTGCTGGGTATTATTAGGCTTGCCGTAGATGCTTCCAACGAGATGACCTCATGTAATTGAACAAGGATCTAGCTATTGCAAGAATCCACAATACTTACAAGCACAGAGGTTTAGGATGACACCAGTAGTCAGCGGGGGAAACTGATAACAAATGCAGGCTCCACATTCTATGTCCTTTCCATGGTAATACAGAAAAGCTCTTGAGAATGCGACTGTAGACAACCCCAGCTGTTTAGACTAAGAGGATTTAACAGGTATTATTCATTTCTAACACTGGACTCCAGTGACCCTACCCCTGCAGGAGGCTGTGAATCCACTTGAGATGGCAATTACTGGTCCTCCCTATGCTCGGCCTCCTTTCCCTCGAGGGATGAGTACTTGCTTCAAGGTTGTTGGAGAACTTCACTCCTCTCCCACGTCTCAATAGTCTGGAGCTTGTGCATAACAGCCAAGCAAGGTCAGTCAGCATTCATCTCTGGGTAAAGGTAAATAGACTTTTGGAAAAAAACCCTTCATGTTTCCACCGAGTTTGCTCAGCTGAGATGTTGTAATTTACAAACTGATGGACGTTGTATATGCTGGCTGCAGAATGGAATTCATGTTCTGTAGTTAGAACAGGGTAGAAAGACCATACTTTTCTACTTCTGTATGATTTTGTGTACATAGTTCTCTACACCTCGAACAATTACTTTGCTTTTCTCTCCCCAAACTCCAAATATAGCTAATCTCATCTCACCTTTCAATGCCTTTAAAAGCTGTATCCTCATTCCCCCTCCTGGATTAGAAGATCTTGTTATATATTTTCATACCACCTCGTGCTGACATTCATAACTGAAATTATCACATAGCACTGTGACTACCATGTTCTGTCTTTCTTGCCTTATCTTGGGGAATTCCTCACGCAGAGTAAAAATGCTAGTTATTATTGCAATCACATCATTTAGGAGAGTAATACACAAATAATAAATGCTTAGTATTTACAGAATGGGCAGATGATAGGAGACCTCAGGTTGGCAAAGTGTTACAAACTCCAAAACCATTGAAAATTATTCTCTATAGAGAGAAACTTAGCTCCAAAATTCCTAAAATTCCCATTTCCCTGATGGTCTCAAAGGTGAAACTGGAAGCAGTAAGAACAGATATTATTAGCAGGTGGAAGCACATATTAACACATTATAAACACATATTTTAGCAAAATATATGAAAAATTATGAATTGTACATCTGATAAATGGAACTTACTATTTCACACACTGATTCATGGCGTTCAAGGAAAAGCTGCTGTACTACGTGGTCAGAAGGTCGGGGATACTGCTCCATCTTCCTCTGCATTTCCTTGTTTCTACTAAGAAGTCAGCTGTCCGTCTTTGTGGGACCTGTGAATATCATCTTTCTGCCTCGTTTGACTGGTCTTAGGTTGTTCTCCTTGTTTTTTGTTTTGTTTTGTTTTCTGTTTTTTGTAAGTTTTACCGCATTCTGTACAGGTGTTTTTTTGGTCACTTGTTATTATAGTTTATAGTACTTCTGGAAAAGTTGGACTTGATTTTTCAAATAACTTGACTCCGTTACTATCTCTTTCCATAGGCTGTCACCCCATTTTTTCTTTCTCTTCCTTTCACGGTTCTGCTGTGTTGCTCAACTTTCTACTTCTTTTTTTCAGCACTGGGGATTGAACTCAGTACCTTGTGCTTGCCAGTTGCATGCTGGGGCACTGAGCTAACTCCCCGCCTCAGTCCTGTACTCTTGGTGTCATTTTTTTTTCCTGAATTTTTCTGAATATTTTCTGCTGATTTATCATCTAGTCCTCACATTTGTTCTTAGCTGTGAATGGTTTAATGTTAAATTAATATTAAGCCCTCAATTTTTTTTTTTTTGAGACAGGGTCTCGCTTTGTAGTTCAGGCTGGCTCTGAGCTCACTATGTAGCCTAGGCAAGACTCGAACTCAGCAATCCTCCTGTCTCTACCTCCCAAGTGCTGGGATTATAGGCGTGAGCCACCACACCCGGTTTAAACCCTTAATTTTAACTCCTGTATTTTTGCTTTTGTTGTTGTTCTATACATTTATTCTTTTTCACAGACTCCACTTCTCTGGAGAAAGTCTCCATTTTGTCATCCAGTTTCTTGATCATACGAATCATAAAGTTTGTGCCTTACTGACTTCAACATCTAGATCACCTGGTTGCCTACACCTAAGGTGCTCTCCTGAATGTATTTTTTGACCAACTCCTATCTTTATGCTTGGTTGTTTTTAAAATCTAACTCTAAATAATATGCTTGAAAAATTACAAAGATAACTCAGGGATACTTAAGATGTAATCTTCCTCTGAAAGAGTTTGATTTTGCCTGTGAAATGTTTTAACAGAGTCCATCACTTTAATTATCCTAATCATGCAGAGTGAGGCTTCAGTCTTTGTGAAACCCAGGTTAGTCTACTCTTCACTACCCCTATTTCTGCATAACCCTTCAAGGATTCCAAGTAAAAACTTTGGATATTTATCTACCAGGGCCAGGCTCCTTTGGTGGGCACAGAAGTCAATTTTTGACAGTATCTTCCCCATATATATAAAAAGAAAACTTGTTCATTATTTTCAGCCACCAACTTATACTAATTAAGCTCAACCTTATAGACTTTCTTTCCTATGTGTTCTCACCTTCCCAAGAACTTTCTGCTTAGCTAGCTCTCTAGTATTACCTTTAAGATTGTACTCACACACACACACACACACACACACATTTAAACTTTTCTCTTTAAAGAAGGTATCTCTGTGTCCACATCTACATCTATATTTTTTGCAGTTTGTTTTTTTACTTCTCCAATATTTTCAGACACATTTGTAAAACATGCGTTGTCAAGCTTTCCTTGCTGTTCTTTAGCAGGAAGCTGTTTAGAACAAATCAGTCTGCCACTGCTAGTGCAATTGTGTGTGTGTGTAATTGAAGATTAAATCTAAGGCCTTCCCCTTAAGCTGCCACCCCAAAGCAATCTTAAAATTTTTTTTTATTTTGAAACAGATTCTCACTTAATCACTAATTTACCTGAGCTGGATTCATACTTGCTATCCTCCTGCTTCAGCCTCCTGGAATCACAGGTGGTGTGTACCACCACACCCAGCTGAGAATTTTTAGTTAACTGAAGAGAATATATCTTTATATTATAAAGTTTCAGTTGTAAAACTGTATAATGGTGAGAAAAGAATAGAAATATAGACCCATTTAACAGGGAAAAGAACAAAAGTGCTTGTCATAGTTTATATTTATTGTAGTACTTGTCATATATACGTGATATATGAAAGAACTGTAAATGGCCTCACTGTTTCTGTAGCACCAATACAGGAGTCTATGTAGATGCTCATTACATGTTCCACAACTGCTGGCTAAATGGATTAAGGGGTAATATCATTTACTGTTCAAACCAGTATACTTCTGATAGGTAAAATGGGTACTGTTCATAGTCACACTGGCTCAACAGGTGAACTTCGTGACTGTTCTGGACAAAGAGAGTTTTATGGTCACTACTGAAGAAAAGGAAGGAAGGCAAGAGAGAGGGAAGAGAAATAGGAAAAGAAAGAGAGGAGAGGGGAGGAAAGAGGGCAGAAGGGGAGAGAGAAGGCAGAATATATCTATGTTGTTTTATAATCCTGTAACTCTTTGCACAGTGAGTATAACTTACTCTCCACAATTAAGGGGAAGGATCTTGAAAATAAAATTGACCCGGGAGAAGTTGCATATCAAATAACTTACAGTTATTCTAAGTTACACATTTCAGGTCTTACAAAAAGAGAGGGGTGGAAAGTGATGCAGAAGGGAGGGGAAATGGAAACAAGAACCTGGTGGTTTTGAAGGAAAACAGTCCTTTTCATGTTCAACTCTTGATGAGTATAAAGTGGCTGTGAGGAGAGATCAGTGATTCATGGGCGACAGTGCACCCATTGGTTGGGCAGGGAGGAGAGCTGGGGGAAGATCTCTGTGAGGATTGTGCCGAAGGCCGCATAGAGGAAGCAAAGATGTCATTTTGCATGAGACCCAGTTGAGATTCATCTAGTGCTTTTAGGCATGGAGAGGAGTCAGAGCGGAGGCAGCAACACCTCACTTTTCTCATCTGCCTACATGGTTTGGAAACAGCTACCGCAGAGGAGCAGGTGAAACCCCAGGTATCAGTATATGGCAAGTGGGCACCTCCCCTATTGTGGCCTTTTTTTTTTTTTAATGACGGTCAAGCTGTCCTGTAGAGACCGAGTAGCTTGGCCTGTGTTCAACTAGTTGATGTCACTTCACAGTGGACCCCAGTGCCATGCACAGCAAGTGACATCCCCTTACTGTCACCCCATTGGCCCTACCGTGGGTTGAAGGACAGCTTCAGGCTGTGCAGGTGTGGCTTTCCATCCCATCATCTTCCTTCAAAGATTTCCCTTCTTAGGTCCAGGCATAATATTGTAGACAGCTAAATGAATTAGCTACATTATAGGGAATTAGATAGGACCAGGCTGGTTCCTTGAAAAAGTCAAAACACAAGGCAGTTGAGGCCCATTTACTAAAGGTCAAGAGTCAAAATACAGGAGCCACTACTGCAGCAGGCACCTCTGCCCAGTATTAGCAGAACAGAACGGCACAAGCTCCTCGGCCCTCCATAATTCAGCTGTGTCACATTGGAAGTCATCCCGTTTTCAGCCAAGGTCAAGTGACTCCAACTAAATTCTTCTCGTCTGAATTAACTCTTTGTTCTCTTTAGCAAAGATAACGCTTGTGCCCTCATCCTACAATCCCACCTGCTTGATACTGTTACCAGCAGGAGCCCCAAGTCCTGTCCAGCTGCCTCCTTCCCACACTTGTAACAAACAATAAACACTGGATGTCTTTGTATCTTTGCTTTTGCTGCCTGGAATAGCTTAGATCAGCCCGAGACTCCGTTTCTTTCAACTTTCTATTTTCTTTATTTTCCACTTTCCTGTTTCTCAGATGTTATAGTGGCTCGCAGGAGGTCGAGACCTACCACCAGGGTTTTTGACTGCACCCACATACTTCCCCTAGGGATGGACAGCGCCAATTGACATTCTAATAGATAACAGGACCAAGGCCATCCCTTGCCATAAATCCTTACTCAGTCCATACATGCTTGCTCCATGACTTGCTCCCTCATTTGATCCCCATTTAACCAATATTACCTAAGCAACTCTACCTGTAATCTTATTGGTTGACCATAGTTTTGTCCAACTTCATGTCCGCATTGTGATTTTTCTATTGGATGTAGTTTGTTGCACTTTGTACATGCTTCGCCTCCTGCTTTTGCTCAATACAGCACCTTGGAGAAGCAGGATGAGTGCACTACACACTTTCCAGGTATCCTCTCCTGCTCCTCTCAGGTAGGAGGTATTTTTTTCTCAGTAAGTTCTTCCTACTCTTAACCTCCCTTTTCCTAAAATTCGTTCTTCAGTTTTAGAGAACACAAATGT
The DNA here is from genome assembly GCA_004025085.1 of Thryonomys swinderianus. NCBI lineage: Eukaryota > Metazoa > Chordata > Mammalia > Rodentia > Thryonomyidae > Thryonomys > Thryonomys swinderianus. Next base: position 4,540 of record PVIC010000663.1, on the reverse strand, counting down.
GATATTTCAGATATCTAGCAAGTTGAGAGCTATATTTCCCTTATATTATGTAGATTATTTGGAGATCCTATATCATATTCCCTGTATCAGTAGACTTCTTATTATTATCAGTTCAGAGTTTTAGCATTTTTGGATGGTGAAGGTGGGGGTGGCTACTAGTGGATATACACACATACATATGTGTGTGTATGTGTGTGCATGCCTTTGTGCACACATGTGATCATATGTCTTGGTGCGGGTGAAGGGATGAGATGAAAGGAATCAAGTGCACATATGATCCACTCCTGCCTCTAAAATGTTCCCTCTTCTCAACATTCAGGGAGCTGATATTGAATCAAGGATGTCCTGTCCAAATCTAAATTTTTAAATGCCACTGTATGTTCTTAAACCTTAATGAGAAAAGCCTGAGCAGAAGAGGAGACTAGCTTATGAAGCTCATTTCTTGCTCTATTTTTCTTTTTCAAAAGAGATTCAAAATTCAAAGGCTGTACAACAAAGACGTGCTCATTACCCTTTATGGAGAGATATGTTTGTTTTGTTTACTTTAAATTGGACTTAAATTAGTCCTCAGAAGGAAGGAATTCATTAAAATCTTGATCTGTGATATTGGCAGGTTCCCATCTGAAAGGCTAGTAGTATTCCTCTCGACAGGGTTCAAAAGAAAACTAAATGCTAAAAAACGAGATGATGATTTCACTCAGTGTGGCAACTTACAATGTTTTCATCAAATTACAAAATCATATAGTAGAAAAATGAAGAGCCTGATTCACAACAAGTTTTTCCCCACTTAAAATATATATAGACATTGACTGTACTGGGTATGTTTCTTTCTAATACTCTCATGAAGATACATATAAACCCATAAACATATATGCTACAGAATAAGTGTTACATGTTAGACATAAATTTGCATTCTGCTCTTTCCCATTTATTCTTATGCTGAATCATTGTTTCTGTCACTGCATATTACTAGGAAATAAGATGCTTAACACCTATGTAATATCCTATCTTAGATTAGACATAAATCACCATTAACTTAAGAGTTCCCTAACACAACCCATCAGAGGTTGTGTTCAATAACAGTATTTTGTGAGAAGTTGCCCTTGGGAACAGACATTGTTTAAACTCTTACCAACTGAATTTTTTTTTTTTTTTGAGACAGGGTCTCGCTTTGTAGTTCAGGCTAGACCTGAGCTCACTACGTAGCCCAGGCAAGCCTCGAACTCAGCAATCCTCCTGCCTCTGCCTCCTGAGTGCTGGGATGACAGGCGTGAGCCACCACGCCCGGCCCAACTGAATTTTTATATTCAACTATATGATCACTTTAAGTTTTGAGGCCTCCTACCATGAAACGCTTCCCCACTCTACGACATGTATCACTGTGACTCCCATAAGAGTTCAAACTGGGGAGGAGGCAGAGTTGGAAATTGCAGACTTTTTAGAAGAGAGAGCAGTGCCCTGGCTGCAGGCTCCCTACCACCACCCCGAGTCCTCTCCCTACAAGACACAGGTACGCCACAGGGAAGAGTGCAAGACGCTTTCTTCTCTACTCAAAGCAAGGGAAACGGCTCCTCGAGGACAATTGAGAGAATTGGCTGCGTGTGCCCTCAAGAGAGCCTCAGCTAAGGAACTCATGCATGTCTCAGGCCGGTAAAGAATAAGGGGCTGAGCCACTGTGCTTGAAAGAAATTGCTCTCTATCCACAGAAGATCTGAGAAACCTGTTTCCCCTTTGCTCAGACATAGATCAGTGAGGCCATCGGACAGCTCAGAGAGACTTGATCTGAGGGTTGCCAAAGGTGGGTGGCCTGCGACTGAGGCCCTGAGGGCAGGATCCACACGACCATCTAGAGAGCACATCCTGCTCAGTGGCGGGGCCTCCGCACACCATCCACATCCTATTCCAGCTGAAACTCTCCTTAAGTATCTCCGAGCCCAGAGAATGCCAATTCACACTATCCATCAAACTAGACATTTCCTGCTGCTTATCTCTCTTCCTTCATTATCTTCTTCCCCCACCAGTCTAGAGTTGGTGAGGGTCAGCAGAGGCTACCGCAGGAGGTACAGAAAAACATACCCAAAGCAAGAGGGGAGGATCTGTCACCCCACCATTCTCTTGAACTCTGGGTGGGTGCCAACCTGATCCCACAACTCTCATCTTTTGCATGCCTGAAAAGGCAGCATTATGTGCATGATGCCAGGGTCTCTTCTCAGCTTCAGCAGTAGCTCGTCTCTCTTACATCAGTGCCTCAGAGTCCCTCTAAGTGCCTGGGTAGCTGAGCACTACCAGTTCAATAGGCTGCTGTTCTCACAGTGTCCTGGGGCTCTTTGCTCAAGGCAAAGTCTTTCACTTTGATCCTTTTGAGGGGGCAACAGGCAAATTCTTACTGATTCCTAGGATGCTATCAAAGGACTCTTTCTAGAGAAAGATGTAGATCAGTAGTACCCCCACCTGCCTGGCAAGTGCAAGATCCTGAGTTTGATCCCCTGGTTCCACAAAAAGTATAAAAAGTGTCTTTTCTATTATTTGATGCAAAGTACTTTGATTTTTTTTCTAATGCTAAACTTCTCAGCAACCAACCTTTCCTTTGCTCCAACTCTACAAGTAGTTCCTTTGTGGAGAAACCAAAAACTTTTAATGGGCTTTTTGCATAAAACTCACAAAAAGGTTCCAGTAGTACCCATGCCACAGACTAAGGTTGGGCTGCCTTAAAATTTCCTCTCCCAGATTAATTAGTCTGCCCTTAATCTTGAAATTCTGTAAAGTCTCAAGATAAGAACAAAATATAGACAGGTTTCCTGACAGAGTATAACACACACGGCCTCAAATCCAGCTGCCAATGATGTCATTGTTCCTAACTAAAACTCCTTGAGCCTGCTTTCTGCTACCTGCATTTTTATCAGCATTCTGGCCTTTTGAGTTCTGATCAGAATCTTCCATGAAGTTCCGTTTACAGCATTCTAGGACTTCCTAGTTGGCACCTGAAAACCTTTTCAAACTCTCCCCATGAACCAGTTCTGAATGTGTGATGGTTTGTGTTTATATGTTCTCCCAAAGATTCATGCTTTTCAGAGGTGGGTGAATCTAGACTGTGATTGATTCATGGTGGTGGTAGGCCCAAGGGCACTAAGATTAAGGGTGTAAGTGCTACCAATCCTTAATATGAATAAAATAAAAGGGGCAGAAAGATGCTGTTAAATTATCTTGCTTTTTTTTCCTCTTCCATTACCATGAAATGTTGCCTCTCTGCCACCCTACCTGGGAACCAGCTGATTATGCACTGAAGTTCCTATGATCTGTAAGCCAAATAGATCTTATTCCTTTTAAGTTTGGGTGTTGGGTATTTTGTTTCAGCAACAAGAAAAGTAGTTAACACAGAAGACTTCTAAACCACAAATCCACATAAGAACATCAAAATAACCCTTCTGCTGGCACCCAAATCTGTCTTAGTCACTTTCCTCATCACTGGGACCCACAGTTTTTTGTTTTTTTTTTTTGTTTGTTTGTTTGTTTTTTGTTTTTTGAGACAGGGTCTCGCTTTGTAGTTCAGGCTGGCCCTGAGCTCACTATGGTGCCCAGGCAAGCCACCACGAACTCAGCAATCCTCCTATCTCTGCCTCCCGAGTGCTGGGATTACAGGCGTGAGCCACCACGTCCAGCACTGTAGTATGCGGTGTTGATTGTTGGGTGTGAGTCTCCACGCCCAGCATTATATGTGGTTACCGGGGATCGAACTCAGGACCTTGCGCTTGTGAGGCAGGCACCGGAACCACTGAGCTAACCCTCCGGCCCGGGACCCACAGTTTGAAGGAGGAGAAGCTTACTTTGGCTCACAGGTTCAGTTCATGTTCCGCATGCTTAACCACAGAAATGCATTGTGAAAGTGTCTGAGTGGAGAAGAGTCAATCACCTCCTGGTGGCCAGGAACGGAGGAGCTGAGAAGAGAGATAAACCCCTCCAAGTCATACCTCCTGTGACTCATTTTTTCTGACTAGACTGACTCCAAAAGCAAGTTAACTGCATCACCCCAATTTAATCAACTTCCAAAAGCTCTGACTATGACAGTGTTAGGTCTTTGAAGGACTTTTTTTTTTTTTTTTTTTTTTTTGAGACAGGGTCTCGCTTTGTGGTTCAGGCTGGCCCTCAGTTCACTATGTAGCCCAGGCAAGCCTCGAACTCAGCAATCCTCCTGTCTCTGCCTCCCGAGTGCTGGGATGACAGGTGTGAGCCACCACGCCCGGCACTGTGGTATGTAGCATTGATGGCCTGTGGGCGTGAGTCACCACGCCCAGCACTGTATGTGGTTACCGGGATCAAACTCAGGACCTTGCGCTTACGAGGCAGGCGTCAGAACCATGAGCTAAATCTCTGGCCCAACAATTTTTTTTTTTTAAATCTACATCACAACAGTCGCAAAATTTCCCTGTCTGGGCTCAAACTTGCAAAAACCACTACTTCTACAAAGCGAGACCCTGTTGAAAGAAGAGAGAGAGAGAGAGGGAGAGGGAGAGGGAGAGGGAGAGGGAGAGGGAGAGGGAGA